>JAODAL010007909.1:0-121708 GCA_025379985.1 Phyllomedusa bahiana | reverse complement strand
GCCCCCTTTTCCCCTCAGGGTGTTCAAACCTTTTAAAAGGGGTTTTTGCCCATTTTTTTTTGGTTTTTTTTTGTTTATTTTTTTGTTGTGTGTTTTTTATGTTTTTACTGTAATGTGTATAGTAGGAAGTAGGGACCTTCCATTTGGAACATCATCCCTTACTGCTGCATGCACTATAGCAGAGCTGGCCAATGCTGCTATAATGTATCTACCCACAGCCAGGCCCCGCCAACGGGGGGTACAGCCATTACCCTGTATGGGGCCCGGTAAAAACAAGGGGGCCCGCTGAAAGCGGGCCCCTCTTGTTTCAAAAAAAACCTTTGAGCAGAAAAGGGGCCCCGCGGCACACTGACGCCGCTGGGCCCGTGCGGCTAGAGTGTGAGGGGGGGGCCCCGCGCTCCGAGTCATAGGGGCATTTGGGTAAACCATCACCAATGTGGGGGGGGGCCGGCACTGATCACAGGAGCGCTCCATACAGTAACAAGTGCAGCACCCTCTCATTACTTCAATCCCCTGCTCCGTCCGTGAGGGGATCGCCCCCCCTTGTCTCTCGCCTGTGGGGGGGGGCTTCAGGACCCCTGGCAGCAGAGAGAGAGGGGGGGCGATCTCCTCCAGGACGGACAGGGGGATCTGAAGTAAGTGAGAGGGGCTGCAGCTCGTTACTGTAGGACGCTCCTGTGACTCAGTGCGGGGCCCCCCCCCTCCATTTTTTGGGAAAACCACCATCCCCCGAACCCCCCTGAAACCCCCCCCGACCCCGCTTTGTGGGGCCCCTCTGCAGCCCCTGGGGCCCCTCAGCAGCCCACCCTGCCCCAGCACCCCCCCCTACCCCAGTGCCTCCCCCGGGGCCCCCGCTTGGGGGGCCCCCTCTAAACCCGGGGGCCCCCTCAGAAGCCCACCCTGCCCCAGCACCCCCCTTTTGGGGGCCCCTTAAAAAGCCCCCCCACCTCCCAAAGGGCCCCCCCGGCCCCAGTGTGGGGGCCCCCTCTAAACACCTGAGGCCCCTCAGCAGCCCCCCCTCCCCCCAGCAACCCCCACCTATCCAGGCCTCCCCCCGGGGCCCCCAATCTGTGGGGGGCTCCTAGAAGCTCCCCTCCCCCAGACCTCCCCCGGGGGCCCCTCACCACCCCCCTCCCCCCAGCCCCCCCCACTGAAACCCCACCTCCCCAGTGTCACCCCCTGGGACCCATCTGAGTGGGGCCCCTCAGAACCCCACCCTGTCCTCCCTTCCCCTGGGGCCCCTCAGAACCCACCCTGTCCAGCCCTTTCCCCCTGGGGCCCCTCGGAAGCCCCCCCCCTTTCCCTATCCCCCCACCTGCCCCCAGCTTTTGGGGGGGCCCCTCTAAAAGCACCTAGGCCCCTCACAGCCCCCCGCCCCAGAAACCCCCCACCTATCCCAGTCCCCCCCGGGCCCCTCTGGTGGGGCCCCTCAGAAGCCCACCCTGCCCCACACCCCCCCTGGGGCCCCTAAAGCACCCCCCCTGCCCCAGCCCCCCCACTAAAACCCCACCACCCCAGTCCTCCCCCGGGGGCCCCCAAAGCCCACCCCCCCCCCAACACACCCATGAAACCCGGGGGTACCCCCCCCCGGCACCGCTTTTGGGGGGCCCCCTCTTAAGCCCCCGCCGGGCCCCCCTGGGCCCTAGCTGTGCGGGATCCTCTGGGCCCCTCGAAGCCCCCCCCGAAACAGTGCCCCTTTCCCCCTGGCCTAGCTGTGCGGGGGCCCCTCTTAAGTCTCAGTCGGACCAATGGAGAAGAGAAGGGAAAGTGAACGACTGGTCCCATGGACTCACTGTAAGTCACTAAATTATTGCATGTGTACACCTGTACTTCCCTAAAAAACCCCCGTAATATCGGCTTATTGAAATATTCACTAACATCGTGGTATTGTTCGTACTGTTATGGTAGTGAAATGCGGCGGTATTATATGGTCTTATAATTATTTGCCATATTTTTTTGGGGAAACTGGTTTGGGAATAACATAAAATGGTGACAGTGGGGGTTTTTTTGGCCCTTTTTTAGTACTGACCCCCCAATATTGATAAACTGTAAAAATTCTAAAATAAGGGGCCTTGCATTTTTTTTTTTTCGCTTTTGGGGGACTGTTGAGGGGGGGGGCAAGGGGGGGGGTTTAAGGGGGGGGGGGGGGGCCCAGACGCTTCAGCTGTATGGGGCCCTGAAATTTCTGATGGCAGCCCTGCCCACAGCCGTCTCCAACCAAATATCACACTACTCTGTAAAGAGTGACGTTCCATTCAGCAAACACTGAGGTCAGCTACACTATAGTAGCATTGTTGTAGTGTATGCAGCAGTAAGGGATGACAGAATGGCTTGCACATTACACTAAAACCTATATTTAATACACACAACAGACACACATAACACTTTAATAAAGTATATGTACACATTTACTCGCCTACTGAGCCAAATGTATTAATTAATTATGTAGTATGTATGTAAATTAAAGTCAGAAATTAAATCTTAGTATCCTATTACAACATAGATTTCTATTCACATGATAATAGGCTTTACATTTTAGGTGCAATATTTAGGAAGCTGCAATCATTTAAAGTCAAAGGACCTTGATAAAAAATTTTATTTGCTGGTTCTGTGTGTGTAAGAAGAAAGTAAGAAGAGGAAGGGGAAAGGAAAATCGAGAACAAAGATTACAACCAGTTACACTCATCTCTCCCCCTGGGGATTAGGAAGGGGAAATACTGGGACATTTTCCTAATGTTATCACTACACTTAATATTCATTGTAAATCTGCTCTCTGATTGGCCCCAGATCCAACATACCATGTAGTCTAAGGAAACAAAAAAAAAATCAAGCACCCCAAAAGACTTTTCTGACCTTTTATGAGTGGGGGCTATAATCAAAAATAAGGTGAACGTTTAAAAAAAAATAAAAAAAATTGTAATACAAAAAGATAAATTGTAATAAATAATGATAAAACAAGTCCTTGCCAATTGAGTGTACAGCCCTACCCCGACAGAGGGAACCTAACTGGTGCAGACATTGGCATAAAAATATTGCTATTTAAAGGGAATGTGTCATAAAAAATTATTCATTGTTTAATTCACGTTTTTATGTTAAACACATATTTTTTTAATTTTCCATATCACTTTCAGTATTTTTTTAATAATTCTTAAGTCCTGCAGCTTTCATTTTGGCCACTAGGCCTTGCTTTCTCTGCTTTAACAGCAGTAAGAGAGATACTTTACAGCAGCTTCATGCACATAGGAGCCTTAAGACTGACTCAGTCCCATTGACTTCTATAGGAGAGTTTTCTAGTCATGCTCTGTAAACTGGGAAGAAATCAGTGTGCAGGGAGGAGAGAGGGGGAGTTGTGACATCTAATGTGACTGGTGGATCCTGTGCTATCTATACTACTTTCAGTTTGACCCTGCTTATGCTAATATTGAGCAGACTACTGCAGATATTTCTCTACAGAACAGGAAGTGTCAGACTATTATTAGGCTTAGTGGCCAAAGTGAAAACTGCAGGACTTAAGAATTGTTAAAAATATTGAAAGTGATATGAAAAATAAAAAAAAATAATCAAACATTCCAAAACTATGCGTTTAACATAAAAACGTGAGTTAAACAGTAAGTAATTTTTTGATGACACATTCCCTTTAAAAGAAAATAAATAGAGCCAGATGTCAGTATCTCCACATAAGGGTGGTTCTTCAATTCATAATTAGAAGTATACAAAGGTGCAACAAGGTTATTGTATACCTCTGATGGATTAAGGAAAAAAGGAAGAGCCCATTTGTGAACCTGACTCTCTCTTTTCTTGTGGATTATTGTGAGGGGTGAGGACCTTTTATGGTGGTATGTTGCATTCTGAACTGAGAAAATGGAGGAGCCACTAGTGCTGCTTTTTATCAATTTAATTTTTTTTGCCTTTTTAGAGGGATCTTTTATGTGTTTAAAACAAAACTGTTTATGTTTTTGCTATTTGGTTAAAAAAATTATAAAAAGCCTATATGTTATAAGAGCAAAGACACAAAAATCATGTTAATAACTGAAGAAGTTAAAAAAACAAAAGCTACATTTTCAAACAGTACAAATAATAAAAAAAAATGTTCCCATCAATAACAGGTTTGTCCAGTTAAAAAAAAAAAAAAAAGTATATTCTATTGGGACCAGGTTGGTCCAAAAAAAAAAAAGCCTCTTATCTCGCTGTCCCCTGCCACTGTTACTCCTGAGCTCCTTGGGATCCACTCCTCTCGACTGGGTTCTCGTCACGACACAGAGGAGAGTCTTGCGTGCCATTCAGTAGCTGAAGGGATTCACGCGCCATTGTGAGTTGGTACAGGTACCTATCTGGAAGTCTTGAGTGGATTGCTGGCAGCTACAGCGGTGGGCGACTGCTAGGTAAACATTAGGTAACATTTTTTTTTCCTTTTTTTGAACACCCTAGCCTCAATGGATTTTTATTTTTTTTTACCCGGACAAACCTTTCTAGACCCAAAATCGCCCGGGCATTGAAGGGTTAAATGGGAACATTTAAAATTTTCTTCCAGAGGCTAAAATGGACCTTATTCCATTTAAGTGATGTTATTTTTTTTGTTACTACAAGTAGAAAGTAGAAGAAATTCACAAGTATACTGTAAAACTTATTAATATGGTATGAGCAAGTTTTATATTCATGTACCGTTGAAACCAGAAGTTTACATACATTATATAAAAAGTGCATGTTTTTCTCACTCTTCTCTGACATGAAATCAGAATAAACCTTACCCGGTTTAGGTCAATTAGGATTATCAAAATTATTTATATTTGCCAAATGCCAGAATAATGAGAGAGAGAGATTATTTTAAGGCATTTTTACTACTTTCTGCAAAGTCTGAAGTTTACCTACAGTGAAGGAAATAATTATTTGATCCCTTGCTGATTTTGTAAGTTTGCCCATTGACAAAGACATGAACAGTCTATAACTCTAAGGGTAGGTTAATTTTAACATTGAGAGATATAATATCCAAAATAGAATCCAGAAAATCACATTGTATAAATTGTATACATTTATTTGCCTTTTGTTGAGAGAAATAAGTATTTAATAACCTACCAACCATTAAGAATTCTGGCTCCTACAGACCAGTTAGATGCTCCTGATTAACTTGTTACTTGCGTTAAAGACAGCTGTCTTAAATAGTCATCTTTATAAAAGACTCCTGTTCACAGACTCAATTAATCAGTCAGACTCTAATCTCTACAACATGGGCAAGACCAAAGACATTTCTAAGGATGTCAGGGACAAGATCATAGACCTGCACAAAGCTGGAATAAGCTACAAAACCATGAGTAAGACCCTGGGTGAGAAGGAGACAACTGTTGGTGCAAAAGTAAGAGAATGGAAGAAATACAAAATGGCTGTCAATCGACATCAATCTGGGGCACCATGCAAAATCTCACCTCGTGGGGTATCCTTGATCATGAGGAAGGTGAGAGACCACCCTAAAACTACACGGGGGGAACTTGTTAATGATCTCAAGGCAGCTGGGACAACAGTTACCAAGAAAACTATTGGTAACACATTACGCCATAATCCTGCAGTGCCCGCAAGGTCCCCCTGCTCAAGAAAGCACATGTGCAGGCCCGTCTGAAGTTTGCCAATGAACACCTGGATGATTCTGTGACTGATTGGGAGAAGTTGCTGTGGTCAAATGAGACAAAAATTTAGCTCTTTGGCATTAACTCAACTCGTTGTGTTTGGAGGAAGAGAAACGCTGCCTATGAGCCAAAGAACTCCGTCCCCACTGTCAGTCATGGAGGTGGAAACATTATGTTTTGGTGGTGTTTCTCTGCTGAGGGCACAGGACTATTTTAACACATCAATGGGAGAATGAATGGAGCCATGTACCGTAAAATCCTGAGTGACAACCTTCTTCCCCCCCTGCCAGGACATTAAAAATGGGTTGTGGCTGGGTCTTCCAGCAAGACACTGATCCAAAACATACAGCCAAGGCAACAAAGGAGTTTCTCAAAAAGAAGCCCATTAAGCTCATGGAGTGGCCTAGCCAGTCTCCAGCCCTTAATCCCATAGAAAACTTATGTAGGGAGTTGAAGCTCCGAGTTGCCAAGCAACAGCCTCAAAATCTTAATGATTGAGAGATGATCTGCAAAGAGGAGTGGACCAAAATTCTTCCTGACATACGCGCAAACCTCATCAACTACATAAAACATCTGACTGATGTGCTTGCCAAAAAGGGTTTTGATACCAAGTACCATTTTGGTTCCAAGTCTTGTTTTCCAGAGGGATCAAATACTTATTTTTCACTGCAAAATGTAAATAAACATATATAATTTATACAATGTGACTTTCTGGATTTTATTTTGGATATTCTATCAATGTTAAAATTAACCTACCATTAAAATTCTAGACTGTTCATGTCTTTGTCAGTGGGCAAACTTACATAGTCAGCAAGGGATCAAATAATTATTTCCTTTACTGTACATTTCATTAGTATTTAGTAGCAGTGCCCTTAAACTGTATGACTTGGGTCAAATGTTTTGAATATCCTTCCACAAGCCTCTCAAAATAGTTAGTAGGAACTGATGTAACTGAACCATGCTTGTAGGTCACCTTGCTTGCACCTGCTTCTTCAGCTTTGCCCATAATTTTCAATAGGATTGAGATCAGGGCTTTGTGATGGCCACTCCAAAACATTGACTTGGTTATCCTTAAGCCACTTTGTAAACAATTTGGCAGTATTCTTCAGGTCATTGTCCATTTGGAAGACCCATTTTCAGCCAAGCTGTAACTTCCTGGCTGATGTCTGGAGATGTTGCTTCAGTATTGCAACATAATCTTCTTTCCTCATGATACCATCCATTTTGTGAAGTGCACCAGTCCCTCTTGCAGAAAAACAACCCCACAACATGATGCTACCACCCCTGTGTTACACACTTGGGATGTTCTTAGGCTTCCAAGCTTCTCCCTTTTTTCTTCAGATGTAGCGATGGTCATTATGGCCAAACAGTTTAATTTTTTTTTTCGTCACACCACAGGACATGTCTCCAGAAATATATGTTTCTATGTTATATGTTTCTTTGGAGTAATGGCTTCTTCCTGGCTGGGTGGCCTTTCAGTCCATGTTCATACAGTACTCGTTCCACTGTGGATAATGATACAATCTTTCTAGCTTCCACCAGAATCTCCACAAGGTCTTTTGCTTTTGTTCTTGGGTTGATATGCACGTCGGACCAAAGCACGTTCATCTCTGAGACACAGAACCCGTCTCCTTCCTGAGTAGTATGATGGATGGACATTCTCATCTTGTTTGTACTTGCGTATTATTGTTTGTACAGATGAACGAGGCACCTTCATGTATCTGGAAATTGTACCCAAAGATTATCCAGACTTGTGCAAGTCCACAATTCCCTCCCTGGTATCTAGGCTGATTTCTTTAGACTTTCCCATGATGTTACACACAGAAGCAGTGTGTCTCTGGTGTGCATTTAAAATATGTCCACAGGTGTGTCTCTAATTAATTCTTATGTTGGCAGTAAACCTATCAGAAGCTTCCAAAGACATGACATCATCACATGGGCTGTCCCAATTTGTTTAAAGGCATAGTAATCCTAGTGTATGTAAACTTCTGACTTTGCAGAAAGTAATAAAAATGCCTTAAAATTCTCTCTCGTTATTTTGGCATTTGGCAAATATAAAAATGTTGGTTCCTAATTGACCTAAAACAGGTAAGGTTTATTCTGATTTCATGTCAGATAGCGAGAAAAACATGCAAATGTGTCTTTTTACATAGTGTATGTAAACTTCCGGTTTCAACTATATGTAATTATCTCTATTTTGCACACTTCCTGGTGGTCATGATTGGTCATTAATTGTCCTCATCATTCATTTTGACTTTTAAGATTTAATCGCCGTCATTCCAAATGGATTTTGTCTAGTTAGAAAAACAACAAGGCCATCTACAATACAACATTTCCCATGGAATATAACTTCAAAATGACGGGATATCTCTATTTTCGGCACTCGATTCCTATATTCTTTTGTTGTAGGATTAAATAGCTTTAGATTGTCTCTTGTATTCAGATGTGTGATTTAAGTGCTATAAGACAGACTGACATTGTTATCATTTTACACACATTTAATATGGCTTCTGCTAATTGCAGCTCATATTTAAGGTGACCTCGTAATAGTGCTGCCCATTTCAATTGTCATGTCTATCCTGAGCAAAACATCACAGAGGCGCTCATCTATACTAGACAACTGCATTTAAAATGTTAATATATATATATCTGATAGGTGATTAGCAGTAATTAGGAAGAATCACATCAATAAGATGTCAACGTCAGATTGTTTAAGATAAATGTTCAATGCCGGTAGTTAAAGATTTTTTTCTGGTTTGACACTTAAATATGACATGAAATGCTAATTGAACTTTTTATTTCTCCTTATTATGCATGCTCAGTATTATTGTGTCATTCATATGCCGTACTGACAGAGTGCAAAGGGTGTTAAAATAGTGCTGTTAAGTAAAAAGAGAACTCATCTACCAATGTCCAATTAGTCAAAGGGTTTTTAATGGTCTCCACAGAGTACTCAACTTTAACAGGTAGTTATTTTTTTGGTTAGAACTTTTTTTTTGTTTTTTACGTTATCGTCCTATGCTTAACGTTTTGGTGGATGCGATTGCAGGTAACGAATACATTGGCTTCACAGGGAACAGACTTAAAAGTAGGTTTTCATAGAAGATGCAAACTTGAAATAAATGGAAAATGGGGTCTACTAATAATTGTCGGATTGCCTCCCTCAATACAGATTTTGTGGCTGACTGGGTGGAAGGCGATGAGTAGCCAGCCAGTACACTCTGCTCTGCACTGATGAGGGGCAAAACCCGCAACAGCTGTCTGTAGATGAGTGATACTGGCTCGGCTAATATCCTTTTTGCTTTCTGAAGACTCAGTGGGTCAAAAGCAAATTGAGGATTTGTTGCATCCAATAGAGGGCACTTGAGCTTCTCAGCTCCTTTCCCATTATGCCTTGTGATATACAGATGTTTAGTATTGGGCAAAAAGGCAATTCAAAACTCTACACACCAATTTGGTGCTCTCCTCAAGGAGAGATGTTCCCCTTATTGATTAGCTTTAAGTAAGTTAAATGTAGATAAAGATAATAACCAAATACTCTGCGCCTCTGATATTGTTTCATTTCAAAAATAGAGCAGTTTTTATCACCTATTTATTTACAGAAGTGTTTTTTTTTTTTTTAAATATCTTTTCATTATCATTCTATAGGAAAACAGTACATGTCCAATGTGGAACAAAGATACCTTAGGCTACGGCCACACAGCACTGACAAAATTTCGGTTGGATTATCCGACCGGTATTTTGTAGTTTTTTTGAACGTAAAAGGGGACAGTTTTCTGACCGCGCTATGCGGATTCCGCCACCCCCTTTACATTGAACAGTTTATGTTCTGCCCAAAAACCGGGCGGAAGAATGAACATGTTCTAAGTTTTTAGACAGTCGGATTTGCCATCCGAGAATACAGCTCGGATTTTCTGTTAAAGTCTATGCGGATGGTTGACAGTCTTTTTAGAGGCGGCTTCCAAATCTGAAAACCCTGAAATTCCGACTTAAAACCAGTGCCGTGTGGACATCCCCTTACAGAAATCAAACATGTCACCTTCTGTCTATAATTTACAAATACTGTGCGCAACATACATATATTATATTCATACATGTTCCAATCTTGATGTAGAGAATTTTGCAAACATCTAACAATGTATCTCCTTAAAGAGCCCTTGAGTTACATGTTTCAAAGTAATTAGGATATAAAAACTATAACATAAAACAGGAGAAAGTATTAAATCCTCTATCTCGCTGGCAGAATCTTAGACATTTTGAAATGGTAACAAAAATGTTGTCTAGGTACTATGTGCATTTCAGGTACAGTAGGTTTTTTTAAGGTAGCAACCACCTCTCTGTGCTCTAGGAACAGTCTTTGACAAAAGGTGCAAATGATAAAGAAAAAAGAAGCAATGCAAAGTGCACGCCTAGTGTGATATGCAGAAATGATCAATTAGGCAAAGTGCTGTAGTTAGTTGCCCTCACGTAGTCATGTTGTACGGCAGCGGTACAACACACTTGATTACCTTATGGAAATTTACTTTTAAGAAATTGTGCCGCCAACACTCCACCATGGTCAGATCACTACACCAGTGACTCACCAGTATTCAAATTCAACAATAACGTAATTCTTGTAGGGAGTTCAAGGAAGAGGAGACTATCAGGTGCCATGTACTGCTGTACTAAAGGAATACAATATGGCAAAAAAAGCAGTGGTGCTCCAGTAGATAAACCACACTATGTAAATAAAAAATGTCTTTAGTTTAATGGAAACCATACCAGTTACATAAAATATGACATGTGTATGATTGAACAACCTATAATGGCAACGCGTTTCGCATATAGTCCACAATGTGCTCCAAGAACAGTGACTGGACTGGTGACCTCACTCTCTGCTGTTTCTTATCAGCAGGAATTAACTTGTTTCTCAGTTGCTGTTTTTCTCTTCTCACTGACAGAAACTATAACCCTTAGTGAATGAACAAAGAGAGATCTGGAGCCTTGTGCTGTCATGGTGACAGATTGACTCTTATACTTAAATGTAAGTGTATCCTAAGGCATTATGGGAAAGGAGCTGAGAAGCTCGAGGGCCCTCTATTGGATGTAACAAATCCTCAATTAGCTTTTGACCCACTGAGTCTTCAGAAAGCAAAAGGGATATTAGCCAAACCAGTATTGCTTATCTGCATGAGTGATTTTTAAATCCCCTCCATCGCCAATGTCCCTTTAACAGGCATGGCTAGGAATAGGTCCTTAACGACCGCCCACTGTCTTTTGACGTCGGCTGGTGCAGGTCGTTCATGTGCATTAACGTCTCTTGGCATCACTGCAGACACTGAAGATTGCGGCTCCGGGCGCCGCAGTAGTGCTGGGAACGGGTTTGTACTGCACAGCCCTGTTCCCAGCACAGTTCCTGCAAGCACCGGGGAGCGGGGGGAAACCTCCGCTCCCTGGTGCTTTAACCCTTTGATTGCCGCAGTTCGTCACCGCAGCGCAATCAAAGGGTTTCCCTGCTTTGTCGGGTGATCGGGACTCCCAGTGATCCGACAGAGCCAGGGGAACTGCTGCACAGTCAGCCCTGGGGACCTAGAGTAGCCCCAGGGCTGTCTGTGTAAGAAGCCAGCGATCAGGGCACACCGTGTGCTGTCCTGATCACTGCCTGTGTCAGACTGACACAGATTACAATGTATTAGCATATATAAATATGCTAATACATTACTTAGTGTAAAAAAAAAACTAATTAAAAAGGAACACAGTTCTCCCTTCATGGGATTTTAAAAAAAGTTAAAAACATAAAAAGTGTAAAAAAAATAAATAATAAAATAAAAATAAATATTTAATAAAAAATAATTGTGCCTACACTGCACACATAAAAAAAACCTACACATATTAGGTATCCATACAACCGTAATAACCTGTAGAATTAATCTAACAAGTTATTAAGTGTGAAATGTGAATGGTGTAAAAAAAAAAATTCTGCAATTATTTACAAGTGAACTTAAACTATTACCCCATTAAGTACAACTCTTCTTGATTAAAATGAGGCCTCATACAACTGCATCATTGAAAAAATTAAAAAGTTACAACTGTTGAAATGCAAGAAATGTTCTGGTCATTAACTACTTTTCAGGAGTTCGGCTTAAGGGGTTAATGCTGCAGAAATGCCCACAACCTGCTCAGTATATGGGAGGATTAAGAAGCGGGTGCAGAGCAGCTTCTGTTAAAATAGCCAGATGGGAAAATCCACTAGAGGGTTATTTCCCATCTTTTAAACTGGAAATGGTCCTACATATATCTGATAGATGAGGGTATCCCTTCCCTCTAAATGAGACGCCTAAAGCATCCAGAAATGAATAAACAGGGCGGGATTACAAAAAATAGCCAATTTCAGTGTTGTACACAGTTTCCATAGCTTCCATTAATTTCTGTCGAATTTATGGAATCAGCAGAACACAACAAGCTCATTTCTTTCTGTAACTTCCATTGACTGCAATGGAAAAGGCAGCATGTAAACATGACTGGATATGCTGCAAATGGGAAGAACCTTTTAATAAATGCATTCACTGCAATTTTGGTGTTATTTGCAGTCTCTAGCTGCTGTGATAAAATACTAGTGTGAACAGAATGCTAGGAAAATCTGAAAAAATGTGAAATGGTCCAAGTGTAATACACTGTATTATTGTGTACCACAATTGTACCTCAAGACTTCATTATGTTGGAAAAAGCTGGTCAGAAACTGCATCTGTGCATAAAAACAAAGTAGTTGAACGAATGAGTATTTTAAAGTCAAATATGTACTCCTCTTCAGCTATTAAAAAATGTATTGTATGGAATCATCTTAAGAGTATTCAAGCACCAAAAATTATATGTAGAACAAAATTGGCAAACATTATTTTTGTCAAATACAGTTGCTAAAAGATTTTTCCTTCATCAGTGTCTCCAAGAAGAGTACCCTGTAGTCAAAGAAACCGTATGCTGCAAAAATTATGATCATTTGAACTGTATTCCCCAAATGACAACAAATTACACTCTGCTGTTTCTTTTGGTAACCTATGCTTTGATATATGGGTCGGGTCTAAGCAGTAGGGGATCAATGCAGTAGAGGATTTATAACGGAGGGCATAGTGTGTATTCTGCCTCTGATGTACATTAGAGAAGTCCCTAATAGGTGTGAGAAGTCTGTCTCTGTACAAGCGTATGGAAGATAGTGAACTGGCTATTTTAATCCTCTTCTAAAGCATGTGGAGATCCAGTAAGAAGGATGCAATGGATGTGCTTCAGGGTATTTATTGACTTTACCTTGAGATAACACGCAGGAGGTTACAATATATGCAGTCAAAAACAAATTCTCCTCTCAGCTCTGTGCAAACATGTCTGAGCAAGATGGAGTCACAGCTACAATGAGGCAGGATGTGACCTGACAGAAGAGGAGGAAGATGAAGCAAAAAAGTATGGGCGTTACATCATTATCTAACATAACCGTACAAAGAGTTGCAAACAATAGCCACAGCATAACACAGCATAATATATAAAACATTGCATATCATATACATAACATTAATACGCATGTAATAAATGGGTCTCAGGTGAGACAGCACAGTGTGTATTTCCAACATGTAGAAGTAGCCACACTGTCCACAAAAAAGGGCCTAATTCACATCACGTTTTTGACCCCTGCTATATTGGTATTTGTTGGAATGCTTTGAAAAGGGTATCCTGACATATACCGCAGTGGGGCCAAGGTGGATCCAGAGGTCTTCAGGACAAATGTAGTCACTTTTGGGCCACGTTTACTCTATTTCCAAAGTTTATACTTTATTTTGTGTGTTGGACACGAACATTTGGTAGCACACGCTTTTGTGTCTGGCACATAAAGCATATATAATCAGAAAATAGAGCAAATGTTGTCCAAAGTTACTACATTTGCCCTACAGATTTTATTGGCAACGAGCTTTTAAAGAATTTTCATCAGATATCACTTATGGAGGCTGACTAAACAATGTTACAGTAATAAGCAAAACTCCTTATTTATTTTATATATCATGTAAAAGTAATTTAATTTTCCATTTCAATAACAAGTGTATTTTCTTCTAATGTATATGGAGTCTTTCACATAATTATATGGTGACATATCCCTTCCAGCAGTCGACATAGCCATGTCAGTTGAGCCCGAGTTAACAGTAATTAGCTGTTTGTAGTCATTTTCATTACATTTCTAATAAAAGTAGTCCCTAAACACGGCATTTGTGCAAATGAATCTGAAGCACTTTGGCTGCTATATAAGTTGGTAAGTCCTACTCATTGGAGATAAACAACCAGCATCTGTTATTGTATCCCCTTCCAGCTTGGCTTTTACCTTTTAAGTACATCAATCCGCAGTCAAGGTTATATAGAGTGAGGTTCACTGGCCATGATGTGTACACAGGAGATAAAACTTAGAACACAACTGAAGATCATCCAACAAAATATTACAACAGCTGCTCCATTTTATTCCTCCTTTACAGGACCTACAGAATAGAGCTTCAATAGAGCTTTTTTTAATAGACACCAGAAATGTAGCATTGGCTTGAGTTATACAAGATGGTATGTGAAGCATATACTGCCCACATGTGATCTCAATATACAGTGTGTGTGTGTATATATATTTACACATACGTACTAACAGTGAAGGAAATAATTATTTGTTCCCCTGCTGATTGTGTAAGTTTGCCCGCTGCCAAAAACATGAACAGTCTATAATTTTAAGGGTAGGTTAATTTTAACATTGAGAGATAGAATATGCAAAATAAAGTCCAGAAAATCACATTGTATAAATTATACAAATTTATTTGCGTTTTGCGAAATAAGTAGTTGATCCCTCTGGCTAACAAGACTTAATACTTGGTGGCAAAAGCATTGTTGGCAAGCACAGCAGTCAGATGTTTTATGTAGTTGATGACGAGGTTTGCGCACATGTCAGGAGGAATTTCGGTTCACTCTTCTTTGCAGATCATCTCTAAATCACTAAGATTTTGCTGCTGTCGCTTGGCAACTCGGAGCTTCAACTCCCTACATAGGTTTTCTATGGGATTACGGTCTAGAGACTGGCTAGACCACTACAAGACCTTAACGTGCTTCTTTATGAGCCACTCCTTTGCTGCCTTGGCTGTCTGTTTTGGGTCATTGTCTTACTGGACCCAGCCACGACCTATTTTTCATGTCTTGGTGGAGGTAAGGAGGTTGTCAGTCAGGATTTTACAGTACATAGCTCCATCCATTCTCCCATTGATGTGGTGAAGTAGTCCTGTGCCCTTAGCAGAGAAATGCCTCCAAAACATAATGGGGATATGGCTGAAAACTGTCTTGTTTTAAGACTTTTCTTGTTGCCCATAGCAACCAATTCAGAGCGCCCTTTCATTTTTTCAGAGCTCTATATGAAATGAAAGGGGAACGCTGATTGTTTTCTATGGGCAACAAGAAAAGT
The DNA here is from genome assembly GCA_025379985.1 of Phyllomedusa bahiana. Classification (NCBI taxonomy): domain Eukaryota; kingdom Metazoa; phylum Chordata; class Amphibia; order Anura; family Hylidae; genus Phyllomedusa; species Phyllomedusa bahiana. The sequence goes on along the minus strand of JAODAL010007909.1, from coordinate 106,645 downwards.
CTTAGACCAAGACAGTTTTCAGACATGTCCCCCAATGTTTCCACCCCCATGCTTGACAGTGGGGATGGTGTTCTTTGGGTCATGGGCAGCATTTCTCTTCCTCCAAACACAGCGAGTCGAGTTAATGCCAAAGAGTTACATTTTTGTCTCATCTAACCACAGCATCTTCTCCCAATCACTCACAGAATCATCCAGGTGTTCATTGGCAAACTTCAGACGGGCCTGCACATGTGCCTCCTTGAGCAGTGGGAGTTTGCGGGCCCTGCAGTATTTTATATCATTATGGCGTAATGTGTTACCAACGGTTTTCTTGGTGACTGCGTCTCAGCTGCCTTGAGATCATTAACAAGTTCCCCCTGTGTAGTTTTAGGCTGATCTCTCACCTTCCTCATGATCAAGGATACCCCATGAGGTGAGATCTTGCATGGTGCCCCAGATCAATGCCGATTGACAGTCATTTTGTATTTTTTCCCATTTTCTTACTATTGCACCAACAGTTGTCTCCTTCTCACCCAGCGTCTTACTTATGGTTTTGTAGCCCAATCCAGCTTCGTGTAGGTCTATGATCTTGTCCCTGACATCCTTAGAAAACTCTTTGGTCTTGCTCATGTTGTAGAGGTTACAGTCTGATTAAATGAGTCTGTGAATAGGAGTCTTTAATCATGTAAAGGTGACTATTAGGCTATGCTCACACGGCAATTATTGGGACATATCTCGCCCCGTATTTTGCGCTGTACTGCGCTAAATATGGGGTGAGATACGTCCCAATAATTACGGTAATCCACAGTTCTCATAGAGAATTATGGATTACGCCTCCTCTCCCCGCTCGCACAATACGCTGAGCGGGGAGAGAAGTGAAATGTCAATTATTCACGGCGCATATACGCCGTGAATAATGAATGCGCTCCCGAGCACACGCAGTAATTGCGGGCAAAATACAGGTAACGAGTTGATTTGGAGCAACTAGCTGGTCTGTAGGAGTCAGAACTCTTAATAGTCGGTATGGGATCAAATACTTATTTCTCTCCGCAAAATGCAAATAAATTTATATAATTTATACAATGTGATTTTCTGGATTTTATTTTGGATATTCTATCTCTCAATGTTAAAATTAACCTACCCTTAAAATTATTGACTATTCATGTCTTTGTCAGTGGGCAAAAAGTACTATTATTAGAAATGATGCCTTCTTTTGATATGTGGGCACCTCCACTTTAACAGCGTACAGGCCTGGAATGTATGGGCCTATTCCCTGTTGTGGATTCCAGCGCAGCCATATAGCAGCCACACATCACTCTCTTTTTCTAAAATTTTTTAGGAGTCCTCTTTAAGAAGTTTTAGACACATTTTACACCTCTTTAACAGGGAACGTAACTGTAAAGAGCGTGGCTTTACTGGGAAGGGCATGACTTGAAATATGTATTGACTTTGTTGGTGCAAAGAAAGCTATTTTGTTCATGGAATGTAAGACAAATCCAAAGTCTAATGATAGGCCAAATTTATCAAATGGCCGGAGCCACTGTGAAATATTTGACACGTTTTTATTCCTCCCTGTTGTATTTGACCACTCGGGGCTGCAAACACTAGTACACTATTCTGCAATACTAATATGTTGCAGCCTCTGGCAGGGTATAATAGGAACACTAAGATAACAGACCCATAGATTTTCATTGGGTGCCCAGCTGCCATGACAACCGGTGGGCACCCTGGTATTGGAGTCTTATCTCATAACTGACGTAAAATCTGTTGACCAATATGTTTAGAAAAAGTCTTCATCTAACTGTCCCTTTATAATGAAAGCTGATCTTTGTAGTGAGAAAACCCCTTTTAGCTGTAATATCAGAAATAACCCAATTGTCAGGTGTGAATCGGTTTCTTGGAAAAAAAAAATCAGACTTTTTTTTTAAGTAGTTGGACTAATACACAATATAATGTAGGTTACGCTTTCCTCTCGTGTGTAATTTACATTTAGATTTATAATTTCTTATATTAAATTTAACAAATGCGCTAATTATTTAATGTCATTAAAGGGGTTTTGCCACGATGTAATGTTGACGTGGGATCCTCCAAAATGGGTATTTAATCACTTTTCTAAATATATGTGATTACAAAAAGTGAACACTGTGAGAGCTACAGCATTGCTCAATCCCCCTTAGTTTCCTGAAAGTTTACATTAGACACGACCAGGACACTGATCTGGCCGCGCTTGCGTGTTTGCACTTCTTCTCTGATGACAGGGAACATGAAGGAGCTTGCAAGGTGCTGGGGAGAAAGTGCAGTGTATGAGGCTGTGTCTTTTTTATAGATAATCCACTGGTTGTAGTCTAATTATTTGAGTAAACATTGCAGACGCTCCCTTCTTCCTCACTCTCTGCTCACCCCTGCAGCCGTTCATGACTCAGCATGCTTTGTTTATATTCTCTCCTGAGCAGATGAGAGGTAAGTAACTCACTTCATGGCAAAACCCCTTTAAGTCCATCTGATATATTATCTGTGTATCATACCTTATAAGTAACTATAACTTATTGTTATTTGAAAGTATGAAATGTCATATATTTTTAAAGAATCAAAATTCTTTTTTTTTTCTTTAATTGATAGAAGTTATGTTCCGATGTAGCCGAAGTTCAGCGGGAAAAAGAACATTTGAGACAAACAGTGGAACAAATGACGGAACAGCTGGCCCAGGCTAAAACGTCACAGGAACTGGTGCGCCCTGTGCCCTCGGATCAACCTGTTCTGACTCCATTAACACCCTCTAAAACCACAGATGTGGAAATGAAGCAACTCCAGACCAAGCTAAAGGTACACATGAGGATTATGTTACAAAGCGCCCATCCTCATGTCCTAGCAGCGCTTCCCCTCTTCTACCCTGTTTCCCCGAAAATAAGACAGTGTCTTATATTAATTTTTGCTCCTAAAGACGAGCTAAGACTTATTTTCAGGGAATGTTTTATTTTTCTATGAACAATAATTCACATTTGTTGAACAAAAATCCACATTTATTAATATCCTGCAGTGATTTCATCACAAACATCAGCAGAAGTAGCCAAACTCTGAATTGCATAAAAAAAAAGCACCATGTCTTATTTTCGGGAGTGTCTTATTTTTGGGGAAACAGGGTATGTTGCTGCACTGTGTTCATCATTCATTAGCCGTATCTCAGTCCATAATGGCTTCAGCCAGACTGCACGTTAGCTCCCATTGCCCATTACTTTGTTCACTGTTAACCAGATCTTGTTGTAAAAGATAAATCATATTTGTAGATGAAGTTCAGGGAAGAAAGTCAAGGGGGCTACTTTCCAAAAGACTGAATGAACTCCTGGCTTCATGAAGCAGTTCACGATCAGAGGGCCCGAGACCGTAGCAAGCAGGGATATTAGGCTCCGGAGGGAGGATTTTCTGGTTTCAGTACTCGTGAAGCTCTGGCTACCATGTGATCTATGATCTCAAGTCATGCCAGTTTCTTAAAGAGCTCCTTACTGACACTGATAACCAGGAGTAAAGGCTTTGCAGGACAGCGGAGAACAATGGAGAAGAAAGCTGATGTGAAGGGAGAAATTGGACAGCAGCTCATACATGTGTTGGGGTCATTAGAAAGGGTGAAGTTTTGATCTAGTATTTTCTTCTTCTTCTTTTCTTTCTGCAAAAGCTTTCAGGTTTCAGATTCTTTCATGTCGAGTTTTGATCTGTGTTAGCTCATTGATTGTTCCAACACACATGATCCCTGTTACTTTTGTCCCTTTAAACATCTGTTCTCGTTCTTATTAAAGCATCCCCAGTCTTTTACTTCTGTCTATGAATAGTGCCAGAATGCCCCAACAGTACAGTCAGAGTATATGTCAGACTGCGGCAGATCATTTATTCATGTAATTATCATAGAGGTTTTAAAAGCCATGGTCAAATGGCAACCTGATTGTCACTGCGGCGGCACAGTGTTTTATCTCGGATTCATTTCTACAAAATGATTATGCCTGAGAGCTCAGTATAAATGAAATGCTTGAACTTTAGGACTTGAAACTTTTCATGTTTGCCATCTCTGTATTCTTTAAAAAGAATCATTTTAAAAAGGGACACGGACACAAAAATGAAATGTGATAACCTGGCGCTGCCTCCACAGAATGATTTCTCGTATTCAAATATATAACAAGTGTTCATATAACCTTCATCGAGGATACGTAGCATATTAGCGAGGAATTATGGTGTTTAGATGCCTTTAGATGCAGTAATGCACAAATAATAACCTACAGTTGTAAATGAGCTGCACAGATCTTATATCAGAAATGTAATAAAGTACCTACAAGTTACATACACTAAAACAGATCTTATATCAGAAATTTAATAAAGTACCTACAAGTTACATACACTAAAACACAACCAATAAAATTAATACATTTTATTATTACAGGTTTAAAAATAGGTAACAGGATATGATTGCACTTCAAAGCACAAGAAGAATAAAAAAAAAAAAAGTACAACTATGTCTAGTGTAGTAATCAAGCGAGCAAAAATATATAAACCTACATAACGTGCTCCAAGGGTATGTTCACACGGTGTATTTGTTGAGCGTAATTCAGAGCTTAATTACGCTGCAATACGCCTGAATTCACCCAGCAAATACGGTAATTCATAGCTCTCATTCAGAACTATGAATACCTACTGTTTTCTCCTGCACGCTGTCAGTGGGAGCGCTTCAGAAATACACACTGGCCAACGTGTACTTCTGAAGCAATAGGCATATTGTAGGCATACTGTGCACGCCGCTACACACCTGCAATACGCTGTGTGGACATACCCCAAGGCTATGTTCACATGGCGTAATTGCGGCGCATACAGTGCGGCTGCGATTACGCCGACTGTTGGGGAGTCGCGCTTATCAGCCCCGGCCCCGTTGACATGCATTACTCACGGCGCGTATTCGCCGCGAGTAATTGACATGTCACTTATCTCCCCGCACATACAATACGATCATATTGTGCGAGCGGGGAGAGGAGACAAGAACAAGCTGGTAGGCTTCAATGATTGAGTGACCTGTAGACTTTAACCCCATTTAGCTTGCGACGTGTACAGGACACAACGCAATAGGCCGGGTGATTTGGGAGTCGCGCTGATTAGGCATTCACTACTCGCGATCGTAGTGTACGCGCGGGGGGACTAGGCGTAATCCATAGTTCTCTATGAGAGCTGTGGATTACCGTAATTGCGGGGTGTGAACATACCCTTACGGGAAAATGGGCTGGCGCCAGATCAGGTTACATGTTCTACATGACGAGAACAGATTCTGTTACTTACAAAAAGATAAAGATTGTAAGAGCTGGGTTTTGAGATGTTTGCAGCAATAGCATACGTATTGAAGGTAATTTTCACTTTATGCTGTATTCCAGCCTTTATGTTAATAAAATAAGTATGTATTGATTTTCTTGTTTTTCTTTAAAATCAAATAAAATGTAATAATTTAGACCAATATCACAAACTTAACAATTATTTCACTTAGTATTTTTCCATGATCAGCCTAAAGGTGTACTTACTTTAATATCTCCCAGAATGGCAGTTCTTTCACACAGTAGCAACAAACACCAGCTCTTGGGGAATAGCTAGATATACAATACAGTATGTAACAGATCATATCTTTATGTGCCAGGTGTGCCTTTTTCTTCCCCTCACATTTTTTTTTATTTCTAGTATAAAATGAAAAAGCTATGCTAGAGATAAAGTAGTAAAACAAAAAAATCTACCCACCTCTGTACTCACTGCTGTTCGGATGCTGCAAGCAATGTCTCCGGTTATACATCGCCAGCGTTTGGGTCCGCTCTTTGCAGCTGCAGCCAATGACTGGCTTCAGGTGTCAAGTGCCATTTTTCTGACATCACTGCTTACAAGCAATTCATTTCCTGAGATGTGATGTCAAGTGAATGGTATATGGCCGATCAAGCCACTAATTGACTCTAATGAACACAAGCCGGCAGACCGAGAGACACTGCCATCAGCCAGGGCTGCCATCAGTCATCGATCAGCCATTTCAGGGCCCCATACAGCCAAAGCAAATGGGGCCCCCAAGCCATTAAAAGTTCCTATTGTTTACCATATTAGTGGGCCCCTTTTTGATCAGGGCCCCTGACAGGAGTACTGCCCCTACCGCCCTGTTGGCACCCCTGCCATCAGCAACAGTGGTGAAATGGTGCTGAGTATATACAGGCAGTCCCTGACTTACACCGTTCCGACTTACATCTGTCCCCTAGTTACAAACAGAGACTAATGGGGCATGCTGGCATTTGTAGTTCCATGTTCCACAGTAGATAGTAGCTGTGGAACAACAAGTGCCAGCATGCCACAGCAGCACATGAAGTGAAATCTTCTTAACAGAGGCACAGACAACAAAACAAATGCAAAAAATCCTTCCCTGCACTATCCAAAACTAAAAAAAAAAAAAAACTTTTCTGCTCGAGTTACATTTAATAAATCTACCTGTTCTGACTTACATACAAATTAAACATAAGAATAAACTTACAGTCCCGAACCCGTTTGTAACCCGGCGACTGCCTGTATATATTTTTTATTTAATTACTAAACTCTAGCACATTTCTATTTTTAAATGGAAAAACCATTTGAACTAAAGTTAAAAACACCTGGCACATGAAGACATAATAGTTTCCACACTTACCGGGAAGGTCAACAGAGTTGGATGTAGCCCAGACTGGGAGAGACATCTGGCAACGTCAGCGCTGGATCGGCGGTGAATACAAGGTGATGGTTTTGTTTTTTTGTTGTTGTTTTATTACCTCGTTCTATCACATTTTTATTTTTTATCTTGAAAATCCCTTTAACATTTTGATGATTTGAAACTAAGGGCATGTTCAGACTTGGAACCTACCCTCTATGGGCCATACACATCTGAATATCTTGTAGTAGGAATCAAAGCATGAACCGTGGTGTGGCCACTGCATACTCGTTGCCTAAAACAGAGTTAACATATTCGACTTGTGAATCACACCAACACCAAAATATGGGGCTGAGACTAATTGTGAGTGAACAGCCTTAAAAAATTAATCAAAACATGTACACAAAAAGAAGCAAATAAAATTTACTTACATTTTTTTTTACATAAAATAAAACATCTTTATTGTATCCCCATAGCACGTACAATAAAAGCAGCGTACAAGGAGGTAAAGAAGAACTACTTTCAAAGACGGGACACTAAACAGTCCGGTATACATTAAAGATAAAAGTAACCTTCAAGAAACTTCAAATTATAGACGTCTCTCAACCAATACAGCGCTATAAATGAACAATTCACATATATAAATATGTCTTTAAATGATCCTAGTCTGATAAATACATAGATTATACATCATATCATCAAGTAAATACCAAAAGGGGTAAAGGAGGTAAAAAAAAAAAAGATGTGAACCTCAGAGTATAATAATAATAATAATACCGACCAAGATGGTGCCTGTGTGTTCAATGTATGTTTCTTTTCAGGACCCAAATTTTTTTATAATTTGCGTTTTTTTCGGGCCACTTTTGCTTTCTTTCCCCCACAAATACATTTTTATACGGCCGAAAGCAGAGCAATCGGTCACAAGTTGCACTAGACTTTGGCAAATGCGGGGGTTCCCCCACAGTATAGTTGGGGCCCTCAGAATAAACCGTTCCGGGGGTTTTGGCCCGGGGGTGTAAACCCAACCTAAAGGGAGCTGTGGGAGCTTGGGGTCTTGTGATATCCTGAGCATGTCCTACAGAACTTATAGCAAAATACAAGCAACTGAAAAGACAATTTGTATTCTGTCAATGGACTACAGATTGTAAAAAACCCTGTAAATGGGGTGGCCCCCCTATTGACGTGTTCACAAAGTTTGCCCAAAAGGAAAAACCCCCTTTATCAATTTTTATATTGCTTTGTCCCCCTTAGCATATTGGCTAGGTAAAACTTTCGCAATTTTAAAAGTGGTTCCATACGGAGCCTACGTCACAGGTATGACAGATTCCAATGGAGCCCGCAAAGCCCAATGACTACAATAGGTGTCGGGTTTTCCCATCATGATGTTTTCCGGCATAACAAAAAAAGTTTTGGAAATTTATGGCCCGATATTTTTGTTTCTCTTTTTTGACCAGTCTTCGAAAAAAGACCCGGGGAAAACCCTACTTTTCATTAACTCTTTTGCTTAGTTTTTTTATGCTACGTTATATAAAGCCGAAAACATGTATCCAAATCCAAAAAAGAATAAAATAAATATACTTTATATATTCCTGACACAACAGACAAACATCAGAATAAATCCACAGCACTCTTGATTCTTGAATAAAAAATCGGGTTTGTGATTTATTACCAAAAAAAAAATTTTAAAAGATCTCCAAAATATTTTAAATAAGGGAAACTGGGCAAAAACCCTTTTGTTTCAGACGTATTAAAATTTTAACGTTTACGGGGCCAAATGGGCCTTTTCAGAATTGTTGAAGTTGAACGAAGAAACGGGGCGTCACTGGAGCGGTCAACAACAGACAAACATATAATAATAAAAAAAATACCAGTGACAAACACCACCCCAAAAGAACAAAAAACCCCCAAACCCATGAAAAATTAAATTTAATACATAAAAGGGGATAGTAAAGGGTCAAAAAACCCAAAATAAAAGGAAAAGATAAATTAAAAAATTTCATCATCAAAAACCAGCAAGCAATGGATGGAGATCCCCGACGTGCGTTTCGCATGTGCTTTTCATTTTTATTAAAAAACAAAAAGGTGAAATCCCATCCCAAACCAAATAAAAAATGAAAAAGCGCAGCGAAAAGCGTGTCGGGGGGTCTCCATCCTTGCTGCTGGGTTTTTGTTTATGTATAATTTTATAAATTTAAAAGCAATTTTTTAAAGTTTGGGTTTTTATCGTTTATCACCTTTTTGTTTTTTTTAAAAATGTTTCAGGAAAATTTAGGTTTTTGGGGGTTTTGTTCTTTGGGGCGTTTTTGTCCCCCCTATTTTTTTATTATTATTATTTAATTTTGTTTGGTTTGGGGTCCGGATTTTTTACAGTTTATTTGTTTTATTCTTTTTTTGGGTTTGGAACCTTTTTTTTAGGGGTTTTTAATAGTTTTTTTTTGGGTTTTCCATTTCCCGTATTTTTTTTTAGGGGGGTTTACAAGCACAGGAAAAAAATACCGGTAGAAAATCCCGACCCGGAAATTTGGGTTTTTTTTGGCAGCAGGGTTGAGGTTTTCCCCCGGTTTGCAGATTCAAGCCCTCCCCCTTCGTTTTGAAAAAACCGGGGAAAAAAAATGAAAAATGTTTTGTTTTTGGACCGCCGGCCCGTGTAACAAAACCCCCCGGGGGGGGAAAATTGTGCATGGGAAAAAACTGTACGGATTTTCCATTAAGGTCCCCTGTTAAAAATTTGACAGCGGTTTTTTCAGAAGGGGTTTTAAAAAACCCAAAAAACCAGCTGAAAAAAAGGCTGTTTGGGGCAAGCCCCTTTGGTTTTTTATGAAAAAACCCCTTTTTTTTTCATATTTTTAGGTTTTAAATACGGGTTTTACAAAGGCTCTACTATGGTTCACTTTGATTCATGGGACCCAGTAAATTTGTTCCCGAATTGAAATTTTTTTAAAAAGGGTTCCCTTTGTAAACCCCATATAAAAATGTGCTGGGAAAATTTTGGGGGTAGGGAAATTTTAAAAAAAAATTTCTTTTTTTGATGAATTTAAAAACACAATATCCTTTGCAGACTAAATTCGAAAATTGTTTAAAAGGGGTTTTTTTTTACCCCCCGGCTTTTAAAAGGGGGGTGAATAGGAGCGCGCTTGTTTTATTTGTAATGTTTTTCCCCTTTTTTTCCATGTTTTTTTTAGTTATTTTTTTTTAAGTGATTGTTAAATTTTTTCCCTTTTACCTGGGGCAATACTACCAAAAGGGAAAAAAACCTCCCCAAAAGAAATTAAAAACCCACCCCCAAAGTTTTCAGCCCTTTTTTTTTTAAACTCTGCCCCTTTTGAGTATTTTAGTCGAAATGGCAAAAAAGTTTTCCCCAAAAAATTAAAGCCATGAAAAAAGAAGTACAGGAAAAAGGAAAAACCCAATTCCCAGAACTGCGGAAAGGGCGTATCTTTCTTTTTTCTTTTTTTTTCCCCCCTTCCAGAGGTAAGGCCCGGATCCTTTTAAATGTTCCTTTCCCCTTGTGGAGCTAGCTGACTTTCTCTTCTTCTTTCTCCTTGGTTCGTGAACGTTCTCACAGACTTTCCAAAAGCTTACGGGAATTTTTTTGGGTCCCGGGGAGGGGAAATTTGGGGGGTGTTAATTCTTAATTTTTTTTTTCTTTTTTCTGTTTTTTAAGTTTAATATCACAGATGGATTTTCTGGTTTCACAAGAAAGCTGGGAAGTGCAGCTGAAGGTCACAAATTGTGTGAACTCATAAATGATTTGATGGAAATAAAACCAAAAATTTGATGGAGAACCCCCGAGTGGGGTTTTAAAAACCCTTTTTGTAAATTAGATCAGCGGCCCAGAGGGGAGGAAAACTTTCAGAAAAGTAATTCTTTGCCCGGGGGGGTGAAACGTTTTCAAGGTTTAGTTGGGTTAAAACTGGATTAAGACCAAAAAAAACTTATATGTATAACCCAAATGCCAAAAAGGGCAGTTTTGGTTTGGGTTTGATTTGGATTGATTTGGGTCTTTTAAAAAGACCAGAATTGAAGAAAACTTTTAAAAGTTTAAAAAAATTAAAAGCCGCTTCTTTTTTTTTTTTTTCTTTTTTGGGGTTTTTGGGGCTTTGAAGTAAATTTGGGGGGTTTTTTTTTTTTTTGCAGTGTCTTTATTCTATATATAATGCTTCTTTGCTTGCCGTTGCCCTAATTAGATAGAACTAATTACATTTTTATCCGGTGTATAGCTATGGCAAATTAATCCTGGATGAGGTCTAGAAAAAAGGGGCCCCCAATTCCCAGGGTTTGAAAAAAATGTTTTTTGCTTTAAATTTTTTTTTTTTTTTTTGTTTTAGTTACCAGCAAATTTTAATTTCCCGCTTGATTTAATGAAGAAGCCATTTATCTTTTAAATCGAGCTCCAGGAATGTTGAAATTTCTAAGCTTAGGAATAGTAAGATTGATCACTTTTATGGTCTTTACTCCCGTTTCCCCCAAAAAGACTTTTTTTTATATTAATTTTTGGGCCCTAAAAACGAGCTTTAAAACTTATTTTTAGGGGAAAGTTTTTTTTTTTTTATGAAAAATAATTTTACCTTTATTGTTGAACAAAAAATCAAAATGTAATTAAAATATTTTTAGTTATTTCATCACCCAAACATCTCATAAGCAAACCAAGCTATTAAATTTTTCATAAAAAAAATGCACTATGTCTTATTTTCGGGGGTGTCTTATTTTCGGGGAAACAGGGTTTAAAAAAACAAAGTTTTTATTGTTCCCAAAGTACCCCTTGCAAACCCTTTGTTTAGCAGAGAAGTTAAAGGGGGAAAAAAGGATCTGACGCTCTAGGGTTTTAATACGTGGGGGGCGGAAAAAAAATTAAAGGGCCGAAGAATAATAGCCCAAATATATGCTTTTTGGGGATTAATTAACCAAAATTAAAAAACCTCTGGGAGTCTTTAAAGGTTATGCATAAAAGTGTCTGTTAAAATTTTTTCCCCGGGGAAAAGGTAAAGCAACCTGCCATCGTAGCAGAAGCACATTAAGGATGTTTCAGTGTAATTTAGAAACACAATACAAAAAGCCACATACTTCAATGGCGCGTGTGATTTCCTTTATTTTATAACAGAATCAGCCCACATCGTCAATAATACATTTCCTAATTAAATTGTTACACGTTTGTTTATTATGAATCATTTAGTGCAATGTATATTTATTTTACTGTTACGTTTCTGCCTGATCATATTGACTTTATCCAGTCTTCGCATATGAAGAAAATTATAAATTTGGTAAATTCCAATTCACTTTAAGTACAGCTTTTACATTATAATAGCTGCCATGAAGTTTCTAACATCGGTATCACTAGAATTTAGACATAAATTAAAAAGGGCTCTATTAGGAGCCAAAACGTCGCCTGTGGATATGGAATAAAGCTCCACTTTTTTTTTACTTTTTTCCAAACTTTTGTGAGTGCTGCGAGTTTTTTTTCATTTATGTACGCATTGAACTGTGACAGAGGTCTTATGTTTGCTGACACCCAACTTCATATTGATTATAGGGAGTGCTCCCTATTTTTCACTAATATAATTTAGACATGATTGATAGCAAGCTAATCATAATGTTTAGTTCTTTAGTTCTGTTTTTTGTTCACATGTCATAGTGGCAACTACTAGGGTTTTTTTATGTCTATAGTAGAAAAAATTGCTTTATATACATACACAGCCACATGTATATATATTTTTGTATGTGTCCATGTGTGTATGTATATATATATATATATATATATATATATATATATACACACACACACCCTGTTTCCACGAAAATAAGACTGTCTTATATTAATTTTTGCTCATATATACTGTATATATACATATATGTGTGTGTGTGTATATGTAAGTATGGTTTTATATTTATGCATACATATACACACACATTTATATAAACACAAACATATGTATATACACACACATGTACACATACATACATTATCTCTCTCTCCATATCACTTATAATATATAATATATAAATATATATGTATTTGTGGTGTGTATAATATATATATATATATGTATGTGTGTGTGTGTGTGCAATATTGTGTGGATCGATAGATAGATATACATACAAGCAAGCAAGCACACAGCTGTGGCAATACTGAGCTTAACAAATATTGCACCGTGATATTACAGCCCAGAATTTTCTATTAACTTTTTCAATACTTTTCAATTGCTTATGTATAGAGCTAAGAGCAGATATCATAAAATCATTACTAATGTGATCAAGTTAATCTCTGCTACATCTATATGTTTGTATATTTACTAATACGGTTGTGCACAGTATCTTTAGCTGGATATTATCATTTCACGTATGTGTTCCAGGTTTTACACTGTACTCAATAGAGCAGGGGAAACACTTTTCTGGTTGCACACATAAACGAACTTGGGATCCAGGTTGCTCATTCAGACACAAAGCCTTATAGATGGTACAACATTCATTGCTGATGTGCAGTATGTTTTGGGAGTGGAGTTCAGGAGCTGGTACTTTTGTTGTGTCTAAGAGATGTCAATTTCCATGGATAAAACTAGTCAAGTGGTCACTAGACAGAAAAGTACTAGGCACTTGGTAATGTGACTATACTGAAAAGTTACTTTAATACCTAGGCATGTAGCAATTCAGGCGCAGCATGATCACTCAGTTTATACCTTTGTAGTGCAGTTGAGTTATCATGTTGTATGTCAAGTTAACATTTCTTCTGTACACTAAGTGCAATATAGCACCTGCATGGAAGCAGCTAAAGAAAGTTGGGACCATACATGTTCATTCCACACATTGCATTAGACAGTCTCCTGAAGAGCACCTCATTGATAATACGCCATGTATTTGAGGACCTGACATACATGATGAGTTACAGCACTTTACCACCAAAAGGAAAAAAAATTAAAGGTTCACCCTGGTCACATGTCCAGCAAACAAAAGCAGAAATGGAGGCATAATTAGTAAAATAGAAAGTTACTGTAATACCTACATTGGGAGCAACAGCAGATGAAAAAACACCTCTAACGATCCAGTGTTATGTTACACAGGTTTTAAACATTTCTCACCCTGTACAATACTCCTAGTGATAAAAGTATTTATAAGATTTTATAAAATATATTATAAACTATAAAGATTAGTGGTAACCTAAGTTAGTTATAATTATTTTTTCTTTTATTGGCTGCTTGTCTGCTCTCCATGTTATCTGTGTCAGATTGACTCTCTTCACTCCCAGCATTATCAGTCTGATGAGTTATAAACAGAATAAACCACCCCTGCTATCCTGACTTTATATCACTCCCAATTAGAGCAAAGTTAACTCTTGTAGTACAAACATACTGGAATTTCTGGTTTTCACATTTTTAGGGTTGAACTTGGTACATATAGACTTCTTGGTGTGTTTTCTCACCTTTGATTACTATTACCTCATTTTTACAAGTATTACCCTAGTTTTCATAAAAAGACATGTTTTCTGACCCATACTAAGCCTTGCATCATCTATGACGGCTGTGACCTGTGATTGGCTACACACAGCCCATTAAGGGTATGTTCGCATGGCGTGTTGAGTAAGTGTGAACATACGCTTTGTCGGACCCCAAACTGACCCAAACACACATCTAACAAATAACAATGTGATTTACATTGCTTTTAATATGAAACACACATTAACTTCACATGATGGATCGCCGATGCATGTCAAATTGCATCTTTCTGATGCACCTTTCGGATCAGTTCTAAGAATTGAAATGTCAATTCTTTGTCCGATAGAAGCAGCAGGCGCCCTATTTAAAACTATAGGGTGCGATCCTGCTGCATCCAACACTCATCCAAACACACAGATACGTGTTTAGGATCTGATCGCCGCTGCAATTTTTGGATCCAAAAACGCTGTGTGAACAAGCCCTAACGATGAACGTTCACTGTGCAGCGGGGATGAATGGGATAGCCACCGGGACGGAGGGGAGTATGCTTCTTTCTTTTCTATTTTTAATCAAGCCCCCATCGGACAAACAAGCTTTTGGAAGTCTTGGACACCACCTGTAACACTCATTTTGTTGTGTCTCAATGTGAGTATTTTTGTCTTGTACCCTCTGGTCAGATTTTTAATGATTTTTTAAATTTATTATTATTATATTATTTGACTGTTTCCTAATTCCCACTGCTTTATGCATTGGCACTAGGTAAATGAAGGTCCTTCAGATTACTAGTGGTACTCATAAAGCCATCGTGTAATCACATTTACCATATGACAGCTGGATTTCCATGCTTTTTAAGTCGTGTCTGTTGAAATTTGGTCACTACAAATGCATCTTCTTAAACCATTTTTCTGTTTGACTGTTTTTGTAGTTTCATGTGAAAGCTAAGTTCACCCATAAGATTTTACTGTGCCAAATCCTGTATATATTTAAAACAAAAAAAAAAGTCAGAAATCATGGGAAAAAACTGATTATTGCCACAGATTAACACATGGATTAGACACAAAATAATTTATTAAAGCAATTCTGTTTCTACAGACAGTAAATTATTTCATGTGATTTTTTTTTTAAACTCGATGTAAAACTCAATATCTTCTTAAGTTCTATGCGGATTTTTTCAGGATTTTTACATGAAATATGCGCATTCATTGTAAACATGCTATACTATACATGGAAATCCCTAAAGAAGCTTTTATGCTATCTATCTTACATGAAAAAAACTTTGAGATTCTTAGTTCACACGTTTTGATGAAAAAAAAATTAAGCCACCCATGGCTTACAACATGATCTCAAGGCGGGTGGTCCTACTCTATCCTTACCTCTCAATAGAGCCAAATTCAGACTTCTCATTGGGCCAACCGACCTCCATTATCCAGAGATAAAAAAAAAAAAAACACCAACCTTGCAAGCTGCACTTATATAACAGCCTGTGAAAAGTGGGCGGGGTGCAAGAAACCAAAATGGAGGCATCCCTTCCTCCTATATAGATTAAAAGCAATATATGCCATATACAACGTATAGTTCTGCACAAAAAAACATTTCTGAAAAACACGATGTGAACCTCGGTGCCACTGGCAGGGCTGCGGCATATATATATAAACACGCACACCATTACCAGTGGCACACCACTGCTAAAAGGGCTATACAATACATGGAAATCCCTAAAGAAGCATTTATGCTATCTATCATACATGAAAAAAACTTTGAGATTCTTAGTTCACACATTTTGATCAAAAAATGTTTAAGCCACCCACAGGCTGTTATATAAGTGCAGCTTGCAGAGTTGGTGTTTTTTTATTTTTTCTCTCTGGACAATGGAGGTCGGTTGGCCCAATGAGAAGTCTGAATTTGGATCTATTGAGACGTAAAGATAGCGTAGGACCACCCGCCTTGAGATCATGTTGTAAGCTGTGGGTGGCTTAAACATTTTTTGATCAAAACGTGTGAACTAAGAATCTCAAAGTTTTTTTCATGAATTGTAAACATGGCCTAAGACATTTTTTTGTATTGTTGTTGTGCAGCTTTTATAGAGAAAGTTGTACGATCTTTACTCTTTTCACTCGTTAAACCATGTTAAACTATGTTCACACAGCTTAAACAGGGGCGCATTTCGCCGCGTATTTCGTGGCGTACTGCGCTCAAATACGAGCGAAATGCGCCCCAGTCAATATGGTAATCCACAGTTCTCTTAGAGAACTATAGATTACGCCTCCTCTCCCCAGGCGTACAATACGACGCGCAGGGAGATAAGTGACATGTCATGACATGAAATGATGAAAAAAATGTGAGAAATGCACTCTGCTCCCCCTCTTCCTCCTGCCTGATAACAGAGGGGGGAGCAGGGTGCATTTCTCACATTTGTTAGATCATTTCAGGCTGTATGTATAATTGCTTACACCAATACATGTGTTCTGTTTACAAGGAGCTTGTGTAGGGAGGTGACATCTCTCCAGGCATGAGAACTGACCATTGCAGAAGGTCTGCAGAGCTGTGACATCCTCTACCTTCCACTGCTCACACAGATCTCTTTTCTGACCAGATGCGTTGGGTGACTGCATTCTCCAATAAGTGGCAGCCTACTGTTTGCTTAAAGTTTTGTATAGGGATTCCCTCACTTTGTTAGCACAGTGCCTCAGCTTATACTACTGCACCAAATCTAGAAGCTAAAATATAACGTTCATTATCATCCCATAAAATTATATATCTTTATAGTCTATAATAGTAATTTGGGTGCTTTCACACGATGCGATTTTGGTGCGTTTTTTTTTTTTTTTTTGCAGAAATACACAGTAATTAATGCTGTGTATTTCAGAAACACACGAAAAATGCACCGTGTGAAAGCACCCTTAGTAAACTTAATTGTAGCAGGCAGTGGCAGGCAGCAGCTGCAAAGGCAAGTAGGATCCTGGGACATATTAACCCCTTCCCGACCTAGGACATATGCATACGCCCTAGCGGGAAGCGTGTTCCCGCAAATGGACGTATGCATACGTCCTGAGGATCGTGCGGGCTTGTGGGCGAGCCGCGCATGATCGCGACATGGAACCAGCGGTAAATTACCGCTGGCCACATGCCGTATCACCCGCGTCCAGAGTGAGCTCCGGCCGCGGGTGATTAACTCTTCATTACCGCAACCTGTCATGGTTGCGATAATAAAGCCGCAGGCAGGAGGAGGGAGCTCCTCCTGCCCGCTCCCGTCAGCTGCCGCACCACAGTGCGGCAGCGATCTCCTGCCTAATGGTCCCGGGAAGTGAACGGCACTTCCCGGGGTCATCTGTGACGTCACCATGCCCGCAATGCATTGTGGGCATGGTGACAGGCAGTTGTCATGGCTGTTAGAAAAAAAAGTAAAAAAAAAGTGTAAAAAATAAATGTTAAAAGTGAAAAAAAATTAAAACACAAAAAATAAAATAAAAACACGTACACCGCCCTTTTCCCCTTTACAAACGCCAATCACCCCAAAAAAGATCAAAAATAAATAAAGTACCCATATTTGGTATTGTCGCGTGCGTAATGACCTGCCCTATAAAGCTGTCACATTAATTAACCCGCACGGGTTAAAAAAATAAAAAACAGTCACAGAATTGCGTTATTTGTTCATCCCGCATCACATAAAATGGAATAAAAAGCGATCAACAACTCCTATAAACGCCAAAGTTGTACCAATTAAAACGTCCATTCATCCCGCAAAAAAAATGTCTTTACACAGCTCTGTATACGGAAACGTAAAAAGTTATGGCTCTCAGGATTCCTTGTAAAAATTCAACATTTTCAGCTAAAATTGCAGATTGTTGGAAAAAAAAAATTCATTTTCCCAGCCTAACGCTAACAAATTTTGAGAAACACCTGTGGGGGGTTAATATACTCACTACACCCTGGATATATTCCTTAAGGGGTGTAGTTTCTAATATGGGGTCTTTTTAGGGGTGTTTTAGCACCTTAGGGTGTCCGCAAACCTGAAATGGCGCCTAAATAAAATCGTAATGAAAATGAGACCCCAGAGTCCGGTAGGTGCACCTCCTATTCTGGGGCTTGTGGTTGAGCCAAATAGCACACTAGGGCCACATATAGGATATCTCTAAAAACAGCAGAATCTGGGGAATCAATATTAAAGGGGTTTTGCCAGGACGTGCCTTATCTGCTAGAAAGCAAATGTAAACAAGCCACGGAGCTGAGAGAGACACAGCCAGAGCACAGAGCTGCATAAGGGATCGTGTGAAATGTTCACTCAAATAATCAAACTACAACCTGAGGATTCTGTATACAAAAGACAACAGCTTTTCTCCACAGCAGCTTGAAAGCTTCTTAATGTTCTCTGTCATCAGATAAAGCAGGGATCTACTCAGATAATCATACTACAACTAGTGGATTCTGTATACAAAAAACAACATATTTCTACCCGGTGCCTTGAAAGCTTCAGCAGCTGCGTCTCATCAGATAAGAAGTGTTCTCTGCGCAAGCCCGGCCAGCAGCTCTTGTCAGGTCGTATCTAATAGAAGCTTTGAAGTAACTAAGGGCAGGTAAGGCAGCCTGTAGCTCTCTCAGGTTGCAATTTTTGTAATCACATATATTTAGAAAAGTGATTAAATACCCATTTTGGAGGATCCCACGTCAACATTACATCGTGGCAAAACCCCTTCAAGTTGCATTTCCCTGATCACATCTACCGAGTTCTTGTGAATAATGGCTGAAAATTGAAAATCTGCAAAAAAAAAAGTGAAATTTTAAATTTCACCTCCACTTTGCTTGAATTCCTGTGAAACACCTAATGGGCTAATAAACTACATAAATGCTGTTTTGAATACTTTAAGGGGTGTAGTTTCTTAGATGAAGTCCTTTATGTGGGTACCTAACATACAGGCCAATCAAAATCACGTTAGAACTGGACTGGTCCCTAAAAAAATGTATATTGCAAATTTTCTTGAAAATGTGAAAATTACTACTAAATTTCTAAGCCCCCTAATATCATAAATAAAAAAAAGACATTTAAAAAAAAGATGCCAACCTACAGTAGACATATGGTAGATGCTAGTTATAAGCTATTTTGAGTGGAATAACTATCTGTCTTACACGCAGAAATTTTTGAAGTTTGAAAATGGTAAATTTTTCTAATTTTTCACGATACTTTGATATTTTTCACAAATAAACAAGGACTTTTTGAATCAAAATTTCTTACTATCTTAAAGCACAATGTGTCACGAGAAAACAATCTCTGAATCACATGGATAGGTTAAAGTGTCAAAAAGTTATTCTCACATAAAGTGATACATGGCAGATTTAAAAAATGGGGCTCTGTCAGAGAGGCCAAAACTGGCTCTGGCGGTAAGGGGTTAAAAAGGGCATAGAGGCATACAATGAGAACATCATTCTCCCATTATACAAGTCACTGGTCAGACCACACATGGAATATTGGGTACAGTTTTGGGCACCAGTGCACAGAAAAGACATTGTAGAGCTTGAACAGGTTCATAGGCAGCAACAAAAATAATAAAAGGACTGGGTGGACTGCAATACCCAGAAAGATTAGGGTTATTTAGTTTAGAGAAAAGACAACTTCGGGGGGACATAATAAATATGTTTAAAGGGAATCTGTCGCCAATTTTCTTTTTTACTTATTAAATCAAGTCCCTGATCCATATTCTTTTCCTCTCAGTCGTTTTTATTTCCTGATTGTAGATTTCTCAGTTTGGCTATCTATATAGGATTGTGGGGAAGACATTCTTGTTTGCACTGCTTTAACAGCAGTCAGAGAGATACTTTACAGCAGCTTCATGCACATAGGATTCTTAAGACAGATTTTGTCCCATAGACGTCTATAGGAGAGTTTTCACTGTGAAGGGAGGGGAGAGGGGGAGCTGTGACTATATCCTCTTGTGACTGGTGGATCCTGTGTTATCTGTACACAATGGTGTCTCCTTTCAGTGTGACCCTGCTTTTACTGATAATGAGCACACTGCTGAAAAGCTCTCTAAACAGAGCAGGAAGTGTCAGACGATTATTAGGCTTAGTGGCCAAAGTGAAAACTGCAGGACTTAGGAATTATTAAAAAAAATACGGAAAGTGATATGGAAAATTAAAAAAAATAATCAAAAATTCCTGTGTTTAACATAAAAATGTGAGTTAAACAATAAGTCATTTTTTTGATGACACATTCCCTTTAAATATATTAAAGGTCAATATAGAGATCTCTCTCAAGATTTATTTATACCCAGGATTGAATCTAGAACAAAGGGGCGTTCTTTGCTTCTTAAGGAAAGAAGGTTTCTACATAAACATAGAAAGGGATTCTTTACTGTAAGAGCAGTGAGGCTGTGGAACTCTCTGCCAGAGGAACTTGTCATGGTGAATTCACTAACAGAGTTCAAAAAGGCTCTGGATGCATTTCTAGAGTGTAATAATATAACGAGTTATAGTGACCAGGATTCTGGAGAGGTGTTGTTGATCCAGGGATTTATTCTGATGCCAGATTGGAGTCGGGAAGGATTTTTTTTCCCTAAAATGAGGACAATTGGCTTCTACATCATGGGGGTTTTTGTCTTCCTCTGAATTAACACTATAGGACAATAGGCTGAACCGGACAGACGTCTGCCTTTTTTTTCGACCTTACAAACTATGTAATAATGCTACTAACAAATGCAATCCTGTCCAGTGAACAATACAAAATTACACACCATATCACTCACGAGACCTAGTGGGGTTGCATCTCTAATTCCTGTTGTATGTGTGTGGTATTCGGGGATGTTTCCATGCATACAGGATATTATCTTCGAAATCCAAATATTGCAGAGCAGCCTACAAATGATTTTCCTTATGCTTACCCTACCTGACTTGCAAAGGCTCCATCCCAAAAAGGGAGCCCACTCCTCCTTACAGAGACTGTAATCTTAACAACTCCTTTACTCTGGACTGCAAAATATTAAAAATTCCCAATGCATTTCCCCGTTATGTTACATGTTTCATCAGGGGAATTAATTCAAGTCAAGGTGTAAAAATCTAAATATAAAAGAAGAGCCACGGTGTCAATAAAAAAGAGAACAGCACCCAGGCTCGGACTGGCCTACAGAAGAACAGGGGAAACCCTCAGGGGGGCAGGGGATGGCCTGAGCACGACGGACATGGAGTTGATTTTCAACTGCATATACAACCCAAAGAGAGGCAGAAAGGCAGAGCAGCAGAGACAAAAAGCAAGGAAGAGTATAAGGGTATGTTCACACGGTGTATTTGCGGTGCGCATTTCGCCACGTATTTGCACTTTATATGCAGCGAAATGTGCGCCGCCAATACGGTAATTCATAGCTCTCATTGAGAGCTATGAATTACGAGTCGTCTCCCCGGGCGTACAATACGATAGTATTGTACGCCCAGACAGAGACGTGACATGTCAATTGTTCGCGCCGCTTACGGGCTGCTGACAATGTATGTGAATGGGGCGGCCCCCCGCCGTGCTTTGGAAGTGCACGCTGATCAGTGCGTGCTTCCAAAACACCCGCCGTATTGCGGCGCGTCCCTAAAAACATACCCTAAGAAGCATGCACAGTAGATGTAGGGTGGTCCACTAGAATCAACTCTAGTGTTGGGTCCCAGAATGAACTCTACTAACACCGCCCTATCAACTGGTGTAGTGTCAGCAAAATGTAATAGTGAACAGGGCTTCAGCAACTATAACGCAAGGTTGGAATAATATGATTGTTATGAAATTGTTAATTTGGCAGTTCTTACATTTAAGAAAGAAAAGTCTGCACATTATGTAAGAAAAATCCATTTCCTGGTAGCCAAGGCTCGTGTTTGTAAGCTCAGTGTTCATACCGGCTACTGTTTCACTATCGTACAGTGTGAGCCATTTATATACTGTAGTAGAATATACCCAGTTTTTAGATGTCTTAAATGTGTAAAACAACTTGCTGCATCTGCTTCTTTGGGAGCAAGTATAAATCTGAATTGTATAGTAGTAATGGGGGCCTTCTCTCTCTAGGGTGGCTCGGATGGAAAGGGATGTCAACATGAAAAGGCATTTGATAGAGGATCTGAAAACACGTCTGAAAACCTACCAGGAAAACGAAAGACCGAGCAAAGAAATGTTGGAAAGTCTTGAAAGGAAGGTAATTCACTCTGTATATTTATTCCCTGAGCCTATTATTCACAAAATCACCTTGGAATGTGGCGCAGCACATCGCATCGCAGCATAATAATACCCTGGAGACCGCATAACATCTTCCCACGACAGCCATTAACTTGATAGAAAAATAACATGTAATAAGGATCATAAAGCGATGTTGCTTTAAGTACAATCCGTTCAGAAGCAGAAGGGTAAAGTGTGTTTGTTGTCGCACCTAGACATGTGGAATGGGTTTTTTCCGACGCAAACAATAATTCAATAGTAACAAATAGTAACATTTTAAACTCTAAACCTAATATTGCTCTTCCTCATTTGGCTAAATTGCTAAAAGTTGCATCAGGGTTTATCGGGCTGCTGCATAGAGTCATGTACACCGCTCCTTGGGGTACGTTTATCAATGCTGTCTAATTCTTAGAATGCGTAAAGTTAGACAAGGCACTCCAAAAATGTGCAAATTTATTATAGTGCTGATGTTTGAAACTGACGTAAGGTACCTATTGGTTCGGTTTGGGTAATTGACGGCGCCAATCCGTCGGAGTCTTTACGGTAATCCACTGCTCTCATTGAAAAACATTGAGGACGCGCCGTAAACAATGCATTTGTCTATGGGGCCGGGAGCGGCGCCCCCGCCGCGCTCCGGCCCCGCCCCCGTCCCGCCCCGTATTTCACGGCGGATTTGTGCGCTCAATACGGCGCACAAATCCGCCGTGAATAAGCCGTGTGAACACGGCCTTATTATAGTGCTGAGTGTTTAAACTGTCTACTCTAAGTGTATACTTTCTATTGGTTGGTTTAGTAATTGCACCAAAATTTCGGCACATTAAGCCACGCCCTTTTAACAAAGCGGCATACCTTCAGACGGACGCGACGCAGAAGTGCCTAAAATCAATAACTCATAGTTTCATAGTTTGTAAGGCTAAAAAAAGACCGGGGCACGTGCGCGTTTGCACTCGTTCCGCCAGTCTAGTTCCTATCTGGGGTGCACGTGCTGTGAATGACTTTCGTTTTGCCACTTCCGGTTTGTCACTTCCGGTTTGGCGGAACGGGAGGCGCACGGGAAAATGTGGTGTTTGGCGTCTTTGTTTTGCTATTTAGCATGTGCAAGGACTTTGCTCCTGTATCATTGGTGAGTAAGTGGCATTGGATTGGCTGAGTAGTTTATTTGGTTAATAGGGTGGGTATATAAGTGATATACTGTCTGGCACGTACTTATGGCCTCATCATGCCATCACTTGGACCATCATCATCTCTCATCACAGATAGTTTCATAGTTTCATAGTTTGTAAGGCTAAAAAAAGACAAGTCGTCCATCTAGTTCAGCCTGTGGTGCTAAGGTGTGGATCCAGAGGAAGGCAAAAACCCCCAATGAGGTAGAAGCCAATTGTCCTCATTTTAGGGAAAAATTCCTTCCTGACTCCAATCTGGCAATCCGAAAAATCCCTGGATCAATGACCCCTCTTTTGAATCCTAGTCACTATAACTTGTTATATTTTTTATGCTCCAGAAATGCCCTCCAAACCCTTTTTTAACTCGGTTATTGAATTCACCATGACCAGTCCTCTGGCAAGAATTCACATTAAACCACGCCTTTAACAGTTAAAGACTCCCTAAAAAATTTTGGGGAACACAACATTTTTTTTTCTTGGGTGCCTAGAAATTTTGCTGCTGAGTCCGAAAATCCCATCCATTTTGTTCTAGCAGCTCTAGTTTCTGAGATGTTGGTTACATGATTCTACTTTGTTCTTGTGATTAATTTGTTTATAAATCTGTAGAACGAAATTTGCTCCTGCACATTGATGTTTATGTTTGCATGTGTTCTTTAAATGTTTTAAAATTTAAGGGCGACATTTCCCAACACGCCAACGCCAGTTTTTTAGGCTATATTACGCTAAAACCGCTTTTGACGCCATATTTTGGATGTAAATGAACTGTCGTACACCAAAACTAGGCGCATTATATGCCGGGACCGACACATTGTAATGCGCCTAAAAATGATGCGCTGTGCGTCTCCATAACGAAATGCGCCTATTGAGGCGCATAGCACATCATTACAAGTGTATATGTGTTAGGCGCATTTCACATTTTACAAGTATATGTTAGGCGCATTACAAGTATGTGTTAGGCGCATTCCATATACAGTACTTGTAATGAGAAGCTATGCGCCTCCCTGCGCGATGTGCCTCGATAGGGGCATTACATACGCTTCTAATGATATGCTATGTGCCGCGATATGCGCTAATCGCGGCACAAAACATTTCATTGGTAGAGAATGTAATGTCCCTATTGAGGCACATCGCGCACAGATTCACATAGCTTATCATTACAAGTATATGAAATGTGCCTAACATATACTTGTAAAATGTGAAATGCGCCTAACACATATACACTTGTAATGATGTGCTATGCGCCTCATTAGGCCCATTTCGTTATGGAGGCGCACAGCGCATCATTTTTAGGCGCACTATGTTTACTATGCAAGGTATACCAGATGCCAGATTTTTGATAGGGTCAGACTTTCTGGTGCACTTTACACTTATTTAATGCGCCTAAAAACTGACGTAGCACCGCCAGTTTTCGGACATCTCACCCTCAGTCTTTTCTGTTTCATGGGAATTTCCAACATTTCTTTAGTACAATTTGGAGTGACCATTACTTTCAGCAGCATATACCTGGTAATGCGACACTGCCGGATCTCCAAAACTAGAGCAGATAGGGAAAACGGGTGGCATTTTCAGAATCAGCGCCCCAAACATACCCAAAAACAATATCCGTGATCTTTTTCTTTCATTTTAATTTCTTTCTGTTCTATTTTTGTTGAATTAATGGATGTGCAAATATAGCAGAGCTGAATGTGTTATTTGAACTGTGTTCTGTTGTGTCTTGTGGTAACTCCCAGACTGGTTTTACAAACGGGACCTTTTTTGTTCCCACATTATGGTCATGAGTCCACATTACAACATATTGTATTTACAGTCAAAATAAAGTCATTTAAAGGAACCACTGGAGTCCTTCACACTGTAGTGTTAGGTCTCATGCTCAGGTCAGATTTTTTCTATATGTTTCCATATATTTGTGATATGTGCATCATGCCATTACTTTATTCTGGCTGTTATATCTGTGTCTCTGCAGGTGATTGTGTTCCTTTTAGTTGAGTGATTTTGCCATCAGATTTTACATATTTGTATTATTGAATTTTAATTATATATCAATAAAATTATTTTTTTATTTACTCTTTATATTTTATTATATATTCTCTAAAGTTCGGCATTACCTATTGCTATATCTTCTTAATTGTATGCCCTTATTTATATAGATAGGTGTTAACAATTATGCACCTGCAATAATGCGCCCGTATTACGCTTATACTCCAGGTCTACCTGCAGTGCTATCGAAGACTTCTGATAACACCTCAAATAAGCACTGTCAAGAATTTGGAACAGAAGTGAAAAAATTTGAACTCCGTTAAATCAATAAACTTTTTTGGTTAATACGCTACAGTTTACAGTATATGCTTTAATAAATGTTCACTGTACCAAATAACCCATGGGTGAAATTTGCTAATAAGGAGCTTGTATGTTCCCCTTTGCTCAGGGCCTGGGGTCGGATATATATTTTTTTTCTTTTTTATTAACATTTGGTCCTTAACATGTTGTTGAACATTAATAAAACATTAAGATCCTATAATTTGCCGAGGGAACAGACCTAAGGTGATTTATGAGTGATGTCAGGAGCCTCTGCCCAGTTTGCACTTTTATTGTCTGCACATTCATAATATAGCACCTGTAATTAGACTACAGATCTTTCTAAATGGAAATGCATAAAGACATGATTAAAATATTTCCAGCCACGGTTTGGATCCTTAGGATTGTTTCTAGAGCGGTGATATTGTACTTGACATAGGGGTTACGTTTACATCCGTGGCTACAGTTCATCATCTTTCAGGCAGTTTTTCTACAAATCTTCTACTTTTGCAGCTTACGATTTGTTTAACATGAAATATGGTTTCAATCAGGTGAACCCCCTTCCTTCACCCTCCCCTGGTTCTGATTTCTGCCGCATTATCTTTATTTTACAGCTCAAGACAATGACGGAAGAAGGTTCTCACAAGAAGGCATCAATTGACTCATTAAAACAGAGACTCAGCGTGATCAGCAAGGAAAAGACGCAGTATGAGCAAATGTACTACAAAATAAAAGAAGACCTGGATAAAAAGGTATGTGGCGTGCCTCCGTCCTCAAATGTGCGTAGGGGATCAGCAAAAAATAAAACTACTGATTTACTGGAAAGACAGGTCAATGTTCAACAGTGAAATTGCTGTTTAACCCCTTCCTGACATTCTTTTTGTTTTCGTTCCCTTCATTTTTTCCGCTTCGTCTTCCCCAAGAGCCATAACTTTTTTTTATTTTTCAGTTAATTTCTATGACCAATAACTTTTTTGTTTTTTCACGTGAGGGATTGTTTTTATTGGCACCATTTTGGGATACATAAGAGTTTTTGATCAGTTTTTATTCCTTTGGGAGGAGGTGGGGAGACGTGAAATAGCCAAAAATAGTATTTAGATTTTTTTTGTTTTACGGGTTCACTGTGTAGGATAAATGTTGTATAGTTATATTTGACTAGATCTGACTTTTACGGAAGCAGTGATACCAATTATACTTGTATGCTTCTTAGGTTATGTTCACATGGGTTAATTTCGGCACGCATTTCGTGGCGTATTTGCG
Organism: Phyllomedusa bahiana; assembly: GCA_025379985.1. NCBI lineage: Eukaryota > Metazoa > Chordata > Amphibia > Anura > Hylidae > Phyllomedusa > Phyllomedusa bahiana. The sequence goes on along the minus strand of JAODAL010007909.1, from coordinate 79,672 downwards.
CTGTAATATGAGCGAGATGTGCGCCAAAATTACAGTAATCCATAGTTCTCATAGAACTCCCCACTCGTACAATACGATCGTATTGTACGTGCAGGGAGAAAAGTGACGTCAATAACTTGCTACAAATACACGGCGCAAGTAATGACTGTCAATGGGGAGCATATTAGCGCGACTCCCAAAATACCCGGCGTAGTTGTGGCCGTACTAAACGCGCCGCAATTACGCCCTGTGAACATAGTCTTAGGGTTCTTAACTGTAAGGGGTTGTGATTGTAGAAAGATCTACAAATAAGTCTCTCCTGTTACATCCGGCCAGTGGCTGCTATGGCAATTGCTTGGCACCACCTGATCTCGTCACGTGGGAAAATCGGCAGAAGGATTGCTTCTGTGCACAGTTCCTAATTCATTTGAACTCCGCAGCTGTTATCGCCACAGCGTCCAAATGAATGAGGAACAGCAGGAATCAGCGCTGGGTCCAAGCACTGCTGATAGCGTCGGGTGTCAGCAGTAAATAACAGCCAGCACCCACTATATATGTCCATACTCATACGTTCCTTGTCAGTAGGGGTAAGGCTGGGTTCATACACTGTGTTTTTGCTGCAATTTTTAACTGCATAACAAAATACAAGCAGCAAAAAAAAAACACATGCTGTTTTCAATAAATTCGTGTGGTTTTTAACTAACCCAGGTTTCACCTGTGTTCCATATTAGAGCTAGGGTATGTTAACATAGCGTTTTTGGACCAGATTTTGGATCTGTTTTGGATCCAAAAATCGCATACAAAAATACAGCGTCAATGGGATCTAAAACGCATCCAATACTCAGGTCCGTTTTTGGATGCGTCTTGGCTACAGCAGAATCGCACCCTATCATTTTAGATAGGGCTCCTGCTGCGTCTTTCAGATCAAGAATTTACATGTCAGTTCTCAGAACGGATCCGAAAGATGCAAGTAAGTTCACATCGGTGATCACTTTTCTGAACGCTGATGCGTGTTTTTCGTTGCATGCAATGTAAATCACATTGTTCATTGCTAGATGTGTTTGCATCCATTTAGGGTCTGATAGACGGATCCAAACACGCATCTAATAACGTATGTTCACACTTACAGAACACGCCATGTGAACATAACCTTAGAAGGGTATTCTACTATAAACTTATTGAAAGTGTTAGGTAGAAAGTAAAAAGCTTTAATATATATTAATTTAACTATTCTCAGTAGTTTCCCACAAAATCACTCACCAATTACTAGCTCTAACTGTGATGTTTATAGCTCCCAAGAGATACGACCTGTAGTTCAGCTTTCTGGTCAGGCATGCTCAGTTTCAGCTCTAGGAAGGTGAGTTATGGGTCTATGAAGCAGCAGACGATTATAGTGGGTGTAATTAGGAACTAAAGTGAGGGTGGGCCATTGCTCTTTAGGGGAGGAGAACGGCTTGTGATAGATGATTAGCAATGCATGATGGGAAATGGAGTCTGCTACTCACATGAGCTGCTGTTGAAGCCAAGCCTACTTGGGATGTGACAGGTTTCCTTTAAGAGACAAAGGAAGTCATGCTTACCTTGCCCACACAGACACCGATTGACAGATTCCCCCCCACCCTTATCAATGTTTGTACAGAGCAAATTTAACACATGTTCTCTCCATTCACACCCGAGACCTTGTAACACTAATGAGTCACAAGAGAACTTGGAGGGAAAATAACAAATTGGGCACAATTTGTCCATTTTCACTTAGGGACGTACTCACTTTTGTTGCCAGCGGTTTAGAATTCGATTGTGGTGTGTTGAGTTATTTTGAGGGCACATCAAATGTACACTGTCATACAAGCTGTACACTGACTACTTTACATTGTATCAAACTGTCATATCTTCAGTATTGTTCCATAATAAGATATAATACAATATTTTCCAAACCATGAGGGGTGTACTCACTTTTCAAAGATACTTTATATATATCAGAGAGTTAAGCTTCTTTTCCTCTATCACATCCTGCTCTCCAATAGGGCAGCATAACCCACCCTGACTTGTATAAGTAATTCTAAAAAAAATAGTATATTTAGGGAATTGTTTTTAAACAGTGGAAGTGGTCTCACTAAGGTTTGTGCAGATTCCTTAGCTAGAATTAAAATGTTGAATGTTTGTTATGAAATGAAGCAACAAACCATCAAAAAGTAATCATAGCTTATAGTGATAGGGATTATGAATTGATAGCCCAAATGAGGAACAGGGTGTATAAACCTTATTACAAGCATGATGTAAACACTTGTCCCTATCCTCCCCCCACAATATCGCAAAGCCTGTGCCCTGGTTCCATCTGTTCCCCATTCAAACATAATAACCCATCACCTTACATAGTTACATAGTTTGTCAGGCCGAAAAAAGACATACGTCCATCCAATTCAGCCTATTTGCTAAAGTGTTGATCCAGAGGAAGGCAAAACCCCCCCAATCTGGCAATCAGAATAAATCCTTGGATCAATAACCCCTCTCTAGAATCCTGGTCACTATAACTTGTTATATTACATCTAGAAATGTATCCAGACCCTTCTCCAGAATCCTAGTCTCTATAACTTGTTATATTATCACGCTCCAGAAATGCATCCAAGCCCTTCTTGAACTCTATTAGGGAATTCACCATGACAAGTTCCTCTGGCAGAGAGTTCCACAGTCTCACCGCTCTAACAGTAAAGAATCCCTTTCTCTGTTTATGTAGAAACTTTCTTTCCTCTAGATATAGAGGATGCCTCCTTGTTCTAGATACAGTCCTGGGTATAAATTAATCTTTAGCGAGATCTCTATATTGGCCTTTAATATATTTAAACATATTTATCATGTCCCCCTGACGCCGTCTTTTCTCTAAACTAAATAACCCTAATCTTGCTAATCTTTCTGGGTATTGTAGTCCACCCAGTCCTTTTATTATTCTTGTTGCCCGCCTTTGTACCTGTTCAAGCTCTACAATTCTTTCTGTGCACTGGTGCCCAAAACTGTCCACAATATTCCATGTGTGGTCTAACCAGTGAATTGTATAGTGGGAGAATAATGTTCCCATCATGTGCATCTATGCCCCTTTTAATGCACCCCATGATCCTGTTAGCCTTGGCTGCTGCTACCTGACACTGGCTGCTTTTCTACATAGATCAGACTATACAGTTGCAAGAGAAACCCAGACAATGATGCAGACACCTTAACACAATAAATATATAAAAAGATGATACTCTGCAATGCAAGCACATAGTGGGCAATCAATAATGTGATCTGATTCTATGTAGTTAATAGATTGGCTTTAGCAGTTTTTATGAAAATGCTCTCCTAGAGTGTGACATGGACTTCTGAAAAAATACTAGACAGTGTAAATATGAGCCATCATTCATTTAGTATATTTCACATGAATCCGTACGTCCAATGTGCTTCTGCATTGTGCTTGTAATTTGTAGTGGCAGGCGGCTTAACAGAAGAGTGCCACTCACCATGTAATTTCATGTAGTTGGGTGCGTGAACCCAACATTTCAGTGTTAAGCTAATGTAGCATGTGGCATTAAGGTAATATCTGTTATCTCTAGAGTACAGCGACACACTGCTTTCAGGAGAAGTGTGCAGTCATTTTTCTGTCACCGCAGAAGGAAAGTCAAGTCTCCACGTATAAAAATAAATTTGGGTGTTGGTAAGCTGGCCCCACCAGAGGCTCATGTTTGAGGCCTTATTATTATTGGCAGCTGACAATGAATGGCATTGGTAGTATGATCAAAATGTGCTCTAACAACCCTACTTTTATTAAGCAATATATCATTAAGTGAATTACTTGTTGTATAAATAATAGTAGATATAATTGACTGTGTCCAGTGTGCCTTGCTTATATATGCTTTGCAGGGTGCTGCACAGAAACCACTAAGTAGTCTTGACTTTCCAAACTATTTTAGAGGGGTATTATCTTAGCTAGTTTTGGAACTCCCATGGAAGTGAATAGATAGTGACACAAGTGCAGTCACCTGTAAAGTCTTAATTACAAGAATAATAATGTCTTAAAGCGGTTTTGCTACAATCTAATGTTGATGTGGGATCCTCGAAAATGGGTATTTAAACACTTTTCTAAATATATGTGATTAAAAAAAGTGAAGCCTCTGAGAGCTACAGCCTGACTTAGATGGCCTTAGTTTCCTGACTGCTTACATTAGCTAGGACCAGGAGCTGATCTGGCCGCGCTTTCGTTGTTTGCACTTCTTATCTGATGGCAGGACACAGGAACGAGCTTTGAAAGGAGGGCGAGAAAAAAGCAGTGTTACTGGGCATCTGCACTAGCTTTGTTTCTGTGTCAGAGGCTGTGTCTGCTGTATAGAGAATCCGCTGGAGGTAACGTAATTATCTGAGTAAACATGCAGACACTCCCTGCTCAGCCCTCCTCCCTCCCCCCGTGTCTGTAGTCAGTGAACACTGCCTGCTCAGAGCTTATCTTTACTCCTGAGCAGATAAGAGGGAGAAAACAAAACCCGTATAGCTTGTGCACAATACAGTTATCCTCTGTGGATTAGCCAAACAATGTTTGCTCAACTTCAGAGACTGAATATCGGCCCCAGGAACGTGCATGGGAGGTGGAGCAATGACACCACAGAGGAGGTACTTGTTATTTTAAATACAGAAAAAGAACGCCCCTTTTATCAAGGCTCAAGAGGGGAGTATCAGCCAGTTTGGTGAGGAAATCACTTCTTGGCAAAACCCCTTTAAACCACAGAAAAGGACTTTTTTTTTTTTTATGTGTTAAGGGGTTGCTTCCATCTAGGCAAATAGGATTCTTCTCTCTGTACCTGCCATGGCATTACATTTGTGGTTCTCTGTTTTCTTCTATAGCAGTTAAGTGTACAGCCATGCAAGCACGCTCGTACTAAAACTCCCAAAGAAGTAAAAGAGGGAGCAGAAACCTGCAGAATTCCTGGATTTCCCATCTGGGAATACCAGTTTAAAGATTATATATACTGCCTTCTCTGCAGCTGAGCAGCAGCATTTCTTGTTCGTAAGCTTTTTCCCTTTGTCCTCTGCTATTCTTTGTTTATCTTCCTTCCAGCCTCAGTGCATACCCCGTTTACTCCCATTTGCTGAAATCCTTGGGAGGCAGGAGCAAAAGGTTGTGGATCAATGGTTGCCCTGAAAAAAGCCATACGTCTTTGGTCACCTGATCTCCTGGGCTTGACACAGAGCTGTTTCCTGTGTGTCCAGACACACAGAACTATTGAGCTTCCTGTTATCAAACAGCTGATCTAGAACTGCAGGAAATCCATTGAAAATATAAGGAAAATACATTTCTAACAAATTTCCTACATACAGTGATTGACAGCTCTGTACACACACTGATACAGGGAAAACTGTCAATCACTGTGTGTGGGCGGGGTAAGCAGGACTCTCACTGTCTCGTAAGGAGTCTAGTCAGTATCTTCTCTGCTTTTTACTCAGAAATCCTGCTCCAAATCATATCAACCTATATATCACAGAGCACAGCTTGTCTGACTCTATCACATGCTATCACATAGGGCAGAATAAACCAACTGACAGGTTCCCTTTAAAGGGGTTGTCTCATGTCTGGATTTCATCCTTCCTTGGTGCTGTGTTCAGAGCTGGATTTTTGAAATCATGGGAGGGATTATTGGCCTCCTCGACTCCTCTCCCCCCTCCCTTCATCTAGGTGCCGTGCTCGCTCCCAATGCTAAGACTTAGCATTGGAAGGGAGAACATCTCAGATCACAAAGTTCTCCTTCTCTTGCTGCACTCCTGCTGACCGTTCAATAGTATCCACCGTGAGTGGATGAAACAGCTTCTGTTCTGTATTTCTCTCCCTATACATGAGAGCAGGCAGTGCAGGTGATCACCTGGGCTTGGGTTCCCAGCACAGGGAATTGGGCAGAGGTGTGTGTGTGTGGGGAGAGGGGGGGCAGTTCAAATAATCCCTTATGTGATCTTCCTTTTGGTACTAGCTGCTGGTCATTAAACCCCTCAGACCCTCACATGGCGGCCTATTGTCTTTTCACTGAGTTACCTCACTGCTGTGTCCACCTGGGTCCTTGCCTTATTATTATTCACTGCCTGGTGACTATTTCCTGCCCCAGTCACTCAGGTCAGCAGTGAAGCTTAATAGGTAAACAGGAGAGTAAATGCTAATTAGGCAGACTCAGAGCATGAACGGCACGGGCAGGAAATAGTTAACAGGCAGTGAATAATAATTAGGCAGAGACACAGGCTGACCCAACATGAATAATAGCTGGGCAGATAAGGCAGCAGGGGAAATGACAGGGGCGTCTAGCATGCTTGCCCTAAATCACTGCTCCCCACAGCAGGCAGAGAGAGGCGAGACGAGAGATAACTAAACTTGAGCGCTCCCGACTCCAACCTGCTGTGATGAGATGCAGCCTATGAGAGAGAACAAGCAGGTCGGTGACTATAGAGACTTCAGCAGTCCCTGGAGCCCCTAAAAACAGGTTATCTAGAAATCAGTAGGAGATTTGTTATTGACATATATTGCCTTGATATAATGTTGATGTGGGATCCTCCAAAATGGGTATTTAATCACTTTTCTAAAGATATGTGATCAAAAATATTGCAGCCTGAGAGAGCTACAGGCTGCCTTACCTACCCTTAGTTACTTAAAAGCTTCTATTAGATACGACCTGACAAGAGCTGCTGGCTGGGCTTGCGCAGAGCACACTTCTTATCTAATGAATGGGAGCTGAAGAAGCTTTCAAGGGACTGGGGAAAAATATGTTGTCTTTTGTATAAAGTATCCACTAGTTGTAGTGTGATTATCTGAGTAGATCCCTGCTTTATCTGATGACAGGGAACATGAAGGAGCTTTCAAGAGGCTGTGGAGAAAGGTGTTGTCTTTTGTATACAGAATCCACTAGTTGTAGTGTGATAATTTGAGTGAACATTGCACACGATCCCTTATGCACGGCTCTGTGCTCTGGCTGTGTCTCTCTCTCTCTCTCAGCTCAGCCATGGCTTGTTTAATTTTGCTTCTTAGCAGATAAGGCACGTCCTGGCAAAGCCCCTTTAAGTTTAAGTTCCCTTTAATATTGTCTGCCAATCTTAAAATATTAACATAAGCTTATCCTTTGCAGAATGGAAAAGTAGCTGACCTGGAAAAGAAAGTGACTGAAGCTGAGCGTACAATGTCCAAACTGGAAAAGGCAGCTACACTGCAGCTGCACAACCTGGCAATGCAGAGCGAGCAAGCTATGGGGGTGCTGCAGAGCAGAGTCTTGCATGACAATAAGAGGATTGAGGAGTTTGTCACATTTGTGAAGGTATGTTGTTTATGCGCCTTCAAGCCATCATTTTGTCTGCTGTTTCTGTACTTTGACAGGACTTAGATCAGTTTGATTCCCAGTTTAGTGACTACACTTCTTTTAGATCATCTCTGTTCACATCAGAACATTGAATGCAGTAGTATTAAATAGTAAATGATATTATTCTTTAGGGCCCCTCTTGCTTACCTTTTTTTTTTGTCGATATTTGGGGATTTTAATGTTTTTTGGACAACGTAATCTATGTGTGTTAAATACAACAGGTAAATTCTTTCACTCTATGGTTAAGGGTTATCGTCCATCTTTTTCCTTTCTCATTTTCCTCTGTCAGGTCTCTTCAATTAACAAAGTTAGTGCGGATCCAGTGCTTTAAACCACTTTACACCACAGTGTTATACAGTTGTGCTCAAAAGTTTACATACACGGCAGAATTTCTGCTTTCTTGGCCTTTTTTCAGAGAATATGAATAACATAAAAACTTTTTTCCACTCATGGTTCGTGGTTGGGTGAAGCCATTTATTGTCAAACTAATGCGTTTTCTCTTTTTAAATCATAATGACAACCAAAAACGTCCAAATAACACTGATGAAAAGTTTAATATTGTGTATTGCCCCCTTTAACATCAATGACAGCTTGAAGTCTTTTGTGGTAGTTGTGGATGAGGCTCATTGTTTTCTCAGATGGTAAAGCTGCCCATTCTTCTTGGCAAAAAGCCTCCAGTTCCTGTAAATTCCTGGGCTGTCTTGCATGAACTGCGCGCTTGAGATCTCCCCAGAGTGGCTCAAGGATATTGAGGTCAGGAGACTGAGATGGCCCCTCCAGAACCTTCACCTTGTTCTGCTGTAGCCAATGACAGGTCGTCTTGGCCTTGTGTTTTGGATTGTTGTCAGGTTGGAACGTCCACATATGTCCCATGTGCAGCTTCCGGGCTGATGAGTGCAAATTTGGCTCCAGTACTTGCTGATAACGTGCTGCATTCATCTTTCCTTCAACTTTGACCAAGTTTCCTGTGCCTTTGTAGCTCACACAGTCCCAAAACATCAGCGATCCACCTCCGTGCTTTACAGTAGGAATGGTGTTACTTTCATCATAGACCTTGTTGATAAATCTCCAAATGTAACGTTTATGGTTGTGGCCAGAAAGTTCGATTTTGGTCTCATCACTCCAAATTACCTTGTTCCTGAAGTTTTGAGACTTGTCTCTGTGCTGTTTGGGGTATTGTAGGCGAGATACTTTGTGGTATTTGCTTTATTCTGGTGACTCGACCATGCAGCCCATTTTTCTTCAAGTGCCTCCTTGTTGTGCACCTTGAAACAGCCACACCGCTAGTTTTTAGAGTCTTGTATTTCAACTGATGTTATTTGTGGGTTTTCCTTTGGATCTAGAACAATTTTCCTGGCAGTTGTGGCCGAAATTTTTGTTTGTCTACCTGACAGTGGTTTGGTTTTTACAGAGTCCCTGATTTTCCATTTGATAAGCACAGTTTGAACACTGCTGACTGACATTATTAATTCCTTGGATATTTTTTTGTATCCCTTTCCTGTTTTCTAGAGTTCAACTACCTTTTCCCATAGATCCATTGACAATTATTTTGCATTCCCCATGACTCACAATCCAGAAACGTCAGTGGCTGGATGAAAGATGCAAGAGTCTGTCTGGATCCCAGAAACTCACTCAGCTTCTATGCACACACTGATTACAAGCAAACAGGTCACAAGTGAGGGTGTTACCTTTATTAGCCATTCAAACCCATTTGTGTCAACTTCTGTGCATGTTATCAGGCCCAAATCACCAGGGTATGTGAACTTTTGATCAGGATAATTTGGATGTTTTTGGTTGTCATTGTGATTTAAGTAGAGAATACATAGTAGTTTGACAATAAATGGCTTCACCCAACAACTAACCATGAGTGGAAAAAAGATTTTGCGTTATCATTCATATTCTCTGAAAAAAAGGCCAAGAAAGCAAAAATTCTGCCAGGGTATGTAAACTTTTGAGCACAACTGTATGTCCTATATGCTGATGTATTAATGCATCTCACAAAATTAGAATGTCATTGAAAATTTTCAGATACAGAAACCAATATATTATATAAAGTCATTACACATAGAACAGTATACTTCAGACATTTTTACTTTTGATGTGGATGATTATGGCTTACAGCTATTGAAAACCCAAAATTCAGTATAGCAGAAAATCAGATAAAGTGAGAATGCTCAATGTTGTTGACTCATGGTGTCTCACTCAAAAGATTCCTAAGCCTTTAAATGGTTCCTCAGTCTGGTTCAGTAGGCTACTCAATCATGGGGAAAACTGCTGACTCGACTGTTGTCCATAGACAGTCATTGACAGCCTGCTCAAGGAGGGGAAGACACAAAAGGTCTTTGCTAAAGAAGCTGGCTCTTACAGAGTGCTGTATAAAAGCATATTGATGAAAAGTTGTATGGATGGAAATTGTGGTAGAAAAAGGTGCACAAGCAACAGGGATGGCCACAGCCTTGACAGGATTGTCAAGAAAAAGTCATTCAAGAATGTAGGAGAGATTTACAAGGAGTGAACTGCGACTGGAGTCAGTGTTTCCAGAAGCCACCACAAGCCTTTTACCTGGGCTAATGAGAAGGACTGGACTGTGCTCAGTGTCCAAAGTCCTGATTTCAGATAAAAATAAGTTTTGCATTTAATTTGGCAACAAGGTCCCAAAGTCTGCAGGAAGTATCGAGAAGCCACAATCTAAGTTGCTTGAGGTCCAGTGTGAAGTTCCCACAGTCAGTGATGTATTAGGGAGGCATGTCATCTGCTGGTGTTGGTCCATTGTGTTATATCAAGTTAGCACAGCCATCTACAAGTACATTTCATGCTACCCTCTCATGACAAGCTGTATAGAGTTGCTGATTCAATTTTCCAGCAAGACCTGGCATCTTTCCACACTGCCAAAACTACCAATACCTGGTTCAATAACTATAGTACCACTGTGCCTGATTAGCCAGCACACTGGCCTGACCTAAACCCCAAAGAATCTGTGATGAGAGCCACCAAAACCAACAATGCAGCCTAGGTGAAGGGCGCTATTAAGGAAACCTTGGCTTCCATAACACCTCAGCAGTACCCCACGCTGATCGCCTCTATGCCACGCCTTATCGATGCAGTCATTCATACAAAAGGAGCCCCGACAAAGTATTGGATGCATATACTGTACAGACTTTTCAGTACGCCAGCATTTCTGTATTAGAATTCTTTTATTTTTTTTGTTTGGTCTTATACAGTATTTACATTTTCAGATATATTGAATTTTAGGTTTTCATAAGCTGTAAGCCATAATCATTCACATGACAGTAATAAATGCCTAAAATATATTGCGTTTCTCTATGGGTTTCTGTATTTTACTTTATTTACGGGCATAAATGAACTTTTCGATGGTATTCTAATTTTTGGAGATTACCTTTAGTGTTTAACATTGTTTTTAAATGGTTTGTCCAGAAGGTGGAATTATGAGGGCCAGTCTGGTGCTGTATCGAGACGTCTCTTGCTCCTGCCATCATTTCAAAGCATCTGTTAAAATATAGTATGTTAATGATCACTGATATGACAATACATAACTTAATTTGTTATGCTGCTTACGAGAACTAATATTATCACTCATTTAGGTCTATGCCAAATTCAAGCTTTAGAGCCGCACACGTTTGTTTACCTCCTGCATTTGTGAGACCCTTTGTACTGATACGGGGTGGTCCCAGCGGTTTGACTCCTGAAGTTATAGCAATGCTAGCCAAAATCCCAATGAACCTCTTTACACATTGGTGCACATTTACAATGGATATTGCACCAGAATTATGGCACAAGTTGCTGCAAAATACTAGCATGCAACCTCCTACCACATCCGTTATGTGTGATATAGAAGCAGAGGCTTTTTTAGACAGCAATAGTAGTTTACACCATCTAACTTTTAGATGGCAATGGCTGTACCCTGAGCCCTTTTAGCAGTGTGCCAAAACTATTTTCTCTTGCAGTTTTAATGACGTTGCATAAAATAATATAATAAGGGAAACGGCTGAACCCTTAAGACTGTAGCCAGCAGGCAGAGTACTAGACTAAAGCCTGTTCTCACTGATTCACTATCACACTGATTAATAATGGCTACTACTACATTGAACCAGAATGAATGTTACTGGGTTCTGCCCAGTTATAGAGAACACCCAGGAGAGGGAACAGAGAAATTATGCGCTGTGGGGGAAGGGAAAGAGTTGAGACAAGATCTGAAAGGAATATTAGATAATGTGCTGCAGTTGGGATGGAGACCTGTGGTGCTTAAGAGAGGGGAACATAGATAACAGTTGTCAATGATGGATATTGTAGGGTTTTAACACCATATGTGACAATTGGGATTGCGGTCTTCTTTGTTAGATGGATTCTCGCACATTGGTACAAGTCACTTCAACTATAGCATTTATACCAGTGTTCTCTGATCCTCACTTCCATAGGTTAGCAGCACCCGCTAAGAGCCTGAAGAGCTCATACTTTTGTTAAAGAGCCCTTTGAGGTGGCACCTAATTAATCTAATTAACTCTAGATCTGGATTGAATTTAAACTCCGAGCCAGGTCCTTTTTCAGGCCCCAACCAAAACACACAGTGAAAAAAGGACATATTTCCTATTTTACACAGTCTAGTGGCAGAAACATGCAATCTCTTGCATCCACTCTGCCGCTATACATTTGTGGAATACTGGGGCAGATGTATTAATACTGTCTAATACTTAGTGTAGACTTAGGCTTGACACTCTTACAATTCACCACATATGTCATTGTGTTGATAAATCTGGAGCACACTTGGACTGCCTAGTGTAAGTTTACACCTCCTATAAGTTGGCTTACTTTATGCCACTAATTTCTCCAAAATTTTGCCAGATTTTTGGTGCATGACATTGCTAACTAAGCCACGCCCATTGTGTGAAGTCACACCCTTTTACAGAGGCCATGCTCATTTTGTAGAATTCTTGTGCAATTGCCATAATAAATGTGCATTGATGACATCGTAATGGGTAATGTCAGTATCACTGTCGAACTGTCAAAGCCCCATGATGTGTGGTCATATCCAGAGGCGTAACTTCAAGCTCTTGGATCCTAGTGCAAAAAGTCAAATGGGGCCCCCAGCTACCATGTGCCATTTCCAATACTGGCGTCTTCTTATGTAGTAGAAGGGCATTTGGGCCCCCTCAGGCTGCAGGGCCCGGTAGCAGCTACTACCTCTGCATCTCCTATAGCTACATCCCTGGTCATATCACAAAGGATAACATCACAGCTGTGAGAATAGTGGATAAAGATATCACATGGGGATAGCAGTGTTAGAAACTAATCAGTGGGACAGGGTTATCAGACCAAGGCAACAATACAAATTATTAAATTAAATGCATTAGGGTTACAAAATATCTTTATAGTTCACTTTTAGATAAAGAAAACACATGCTAATCTACGAAGGCATGAAATAAAATGTGTACCATATACATGTCAGTCAGTTATGTGCACCACAGTTATATTAGTATAGCTGATGCAGCAAAATAAATAAAACCAGATTCATTTCAAGTAGCAGCGGGATAACCTTGTCATTTTAATTACATTCACTCTTTTCATTGCTTAAAATGTTGATAGAAGCCAATGAATGATCGCGCTGGCCTTACTTAATGTGGGGGTGTCCGCAGTGATGATTGACTGGGCTGGGAGGCTCTTTCTGGGTAAGATTGAATGATTCACTCATCGCTTCCTTCTACCACGTCTTACCATCCCACTCTCAAGTTAGGTACTGCTTGGGTCCTTTATCTTTATTACTGGCGGTGTTTTATTTGGATAGATCACTGACATATTACAACAAGGTTAATCGAGAGGGATAGACAGGATTATTAGCAGAGAAAATATTAGATGCATAAATGCAGACAGGCTCTAGAAGCAGTTTGTGCCCTTGAGTGTTTCATGCTAGCTAAAGAAATATTGCAGCGGGCGCCTGGTTACAAGATGGAAACCAACTCTATTCTGTGTTACATACACTCTTCAACTTTTTTGGGAGTTGGTGTAAAACGTTGAGGTTATTTGCAAATAGCTCTACGGGCCACAATGGAATTTAGATATCTGATATCGGTCCACTGTGCTTTGATGAATTTTAGACACTTTCTCTATAATAAAAAGAACATTTGTGTAATTTATAGGAGATAAGGGGACGTCTCCTTCTGTCATATAAAATATTTTATCTTGCTTTGTTAGACATGACAGAGCCACTCATCTATGCTGTATTATCACCGGCATTATTCAACATGACATCTCCTGGGCCCCGGAGACGGCTCACATTTTACTTTATCAGTAAGCTGTGACTATCCACCCCGGTGCCTGAAACAAGCAAACTCTTGAGTGCTCCGTTTTGAATTATACTCCAAAGACACTGTGTGCATTTTACATGCGTCTGGTTCATTGATATTATAGGCTGCTGTGCACAAACACGCTTTGATACAGCTCTTCAGTTGTTTGGTTAAAGTCAACTCAATGTAATAAAGCAAACCAGTTCTGAACGCATCCTCTTTTTTTTTTTTCCCCCTCTAGATTAAATGCTGTTTATTGGCATGCATGTGTTAGTTTTTTTACTTTGTTCTGTATAATGGCTCAGCAGGCTTAGATATAGAAGTTTGTTTCCTATCTTTTAACATTTATGGCATGTCTATGAATCAGTAAAGGAGTTGTCTACATTGTGAAAAAAAATCTTAACAGGCAGCTCCTGTGGCCCCATTAATAACAAAAAAAAAAAAAACTATTCCACGTCCTGCGGTCCCTGGTTCCGGGACTATGTTTCTCCGATCTCATGTTTTGTTGTAGCCACTTATTGTCTGCAACACCTATGTGGCACCCATCACTGTTCAGAAGTGAACAGCTGTGAACAGTGATGTAAGGAAAGGCATATGACCACTGCAGCCAGTCAGAGGCTGCAACAGTGACGTCCCGTTCGAGAGTAAGAGAATAAGAACAGAAGACTGGGGAAATGCAGTACTGACACCAGGAACCAGAGGTAGGTGAATGTTTTTTGGGTTTTGTTTTTTTTTTTCATTTTAATGACACCAGTTAGATTTTCTTACAAAGTAGACAATCCCTTTAACATAAGATATGGAATCTGTAACTAGGTCCTGAACTAGTGCCATCATCTCTACTGATGAAATGGACGTGCAGTTGTATAAACTGTGCCTGCCACCTATAGGTCATGTGATGTGTTTTATGATGATACATTTGGGTTATTAAAGAGGAGTCCACTGTACAGGATCTCCATCTCTTGGGTAAATAGAGGGGAGCCCTCTGTACAGGATCTCCATCTCTTTGGTTAATAGTGGGGAGTCCTCTGTACAAGATCCTCATCTATTGGGTTAATAGATGGGAGTCCTCTGTCCTCCAATCTATTTGGTTAATAGAGGGGAGTCCTCTATACAGGATCTCCATCTCTTAGGTTAATAGATTATAAATAATGTTAAAACAACAAAAAGGTGTGGGGAGACAAAAAGTGCAGCTCCTTGTGTAGTACAATTTGGCAAGCAGAAACAGTAATTAATAATTAGTGCCGCTCACCTGGGTGAGTTGTACAAATGATATGGTACAACTCATATGAAGATGTATGGCAATCATTGCATCCACATGGATATGGTCAGACTCTTCTGCAGGTGTATCCACTAGTAAAGCAGTCTTACTCTTAAAAAAACACCCGACTGCGTGCACAAATAGACTTTCGGGGAATATATAACAATGCAAAAAGGGACAATTTGTCCTTAGGATTAAGAGTAAAAAGGCGCTTGGGATATTCTTAATGGCAAAAAATAACTTGGACTATATATATATATATTAAGATAATTGATATATTAATCATATATATATATTGTATATATATATATATATATATCCACTATTTAGTGGCAAAAATAAATTAAAAGTAAATAAATAAAAATACTCAACGCGTTTCACCCGTTGTCATCGCGTGCTTCCTCAGGAGTAAAATCAATGTAAAGTCCTCTGTACAGGATTTCGATCTCTTAGGTTAATAGAGGGGAGTCCTCTGTATGGGCTCATCTCTCGCGTTAATAGTGGGGAGTCCTCTGTACAAGATTCTCATCTTTTGGGTTAATAAAAGGGAGTCCTCTATACAGGATCTCGATCTCTTGAGTTAATAGAGGGGAGACCTCTGTATAGGCTCATCTCATGGGTAAACAGAGTATTCACGTCTCCTGTGCCAAAAGAGGTGAGTTCCCTGTACAGGATCCTCATCTAAGGTTCATAGGTGAGTCCTCTTTACAGGACCCTCATCGTTAAGGTTAATAGAGGGGATTCCTCTCTACAAGATCCTAATCTCTTAGAATAATAATTCTGAGTCTTCTGTAGAGGATCCTCATCTCCTGGCCAGAGTGCAGAATAGTTATAAACAGTGTTTGTCGTTCTGGAAGACCTGTACTGTTTTGCAGTATACAGATAATTAATTGATTAAAAGCGCCACTTTGTCATGCGTCATTTTTCCTTGGTGGCGCTGCAGGAAAACTGAACATTTACTGGAAGGATTTCCCATAGATCACATGTAGGAGGACACTCTTTTATCTGCTGATTGTTAAAGAATCCTTCTCGGAAGTCACAGTCATCCACAGCAGACGTCACAGTTGTCCACAATTTTTTTCTTTTTTTAATTTGATATAGAGCTTACAACTTAATTATATTGAACTTTGTAATTGATACTCATTAAAAATTATTTACCTGTTTTGCTCTGAAAAACCAGGCAGAGAGCCCTTCACTCCCCTTCTTCCTATTTCATGCAGAACATGTGACGTCCATTGGTCACATGGTTTTGCTTCTGCTTCCATGGACATTTTGTCATCACTCAGTGGGTGTGCTTTGAAGCCAGGCTCAGCCCAGAAACCCTGTAGTGGGTCTGAATTGAGCAGAGAAGAGATGGCTTCATACACGGACTCATCAGTCACTATGTAAACAGCGGTGACAGGAATGTAATCATTCAAATACAGAGCTGGAGGCTGCAAGCAGAAGACTTGCAATGTTTGATTGGCTGAATGTGCATTAGGACCTCTGAGATGACCCAGCAGCAGTCAGAAAAAGTCTTCTTGCTGCTCTTTATGTAGTAATGATCCCAGGGTAAAGCATCATGAGATACTGCCCTGACATCACTGTGTGCAGGGATGATTCCATATCCCTCTACAGCAGGCACACAGCTTTCCCATGATCAGAAACTGATTTCTGAGGAAGATGTGACGTCACCCACCTTTCTTGAATGCTAGATAGGCTATCCAGTATACAGGAAAGCTAGGCAATGCCACATTCCCCACAGCAATCAGTTAATGATGGGATAGCTATGTACCTGCTATGGGTAATGTACAGCATATACTTAAAATTATATAACCCAAATTATATATATTTGTACATGTATTGCATAAATTATGGGATGAGGAAATAAATGTCTTTCCACTACGTTACAAACTTATCGGTAACTGTAATATACACAGCCTGCTGCAGGCAACCTGGTAGTGAACTGGAGCAGAGATGCAGGAGACTTAAGTTGTACATGTCTGAGAATGATAATGAACAGTGCTAGGAGGATTAGGGGGCGGGTCCAGAGAAGTCCTAGATTGTAACTGCCAGGTATTCTGGGACTTGTTGTAAGTGGCTGCAGAAGTACTAGTGACACTCTCACAAGCAGAAACATTCACTGATCTTATGAATAAGTAGGCAAAAGAGAAGAAAAGAAACACATGAAGGAAGTGGGATATCTTTAATTTTCAATATACTGTATTCTGCGAAAGTATTCAGCCCCCTTGAACTTTTCAACCTTTTGTCACATTTCAGGCTTCAAACATAAAGAAATAAAATGTTTATTTTTTTTGTGAAGAATCAACAACAAGTGGGACACAATTGTGAAGTGGAACGAAATTTATTGGAGATATTAAACTTTTGTAAAAAATAAAAAACTGAAAAGTGGGGCGTGCAAAATTATTCGGCCCCCTTACATTATTACTTTGTAGCTCCACCTTTTGCTGCAATTACAGCTGCAAGTCGCTTGGGCGATGTCTCTATCAGTTTTACACATCGAGACTGAAATTCTTGCCCATACTTCCTTGGCGCAGCTGGAGCTTTGGGGCAGTGGAGGGGGTTGGATGGAGAGCGTTTGTAAAAGCAGCTGTGAGCTCCCAGTGGGGTTTGGGATGGAGAGTGTTTGTGAACAGCTGGAGCTCAGTGAGGTTGGATGGAGAGCGCTTGTGAACAGCTGTGAGCCATGTTTTCAGCGGGTGTGGTTGGATGGAGAGGTTTGTTTTGTGAAAACAAAGCTGGAGCTCAGTGAGGTTGGATGGAGAGTCGTTTGGGTGAACAGCAGTTTTCAGCTCTTTCCACAGATTCTCGATTGGATTCAGGTCTGGACTGTGACTTGGTCATTCTAACACCTGGATACGTTTATTTGTGAACCTTCCATTGTAGATTTTGCTTTATGTTTGGGTTCATTGTCTTGTTGGAAGATAAATCTCCCCCCAGCCTCCGGTCTTTTGCAGACTCCAAAAGGTTTTCTTCCAGAATGGTCTTGTATTTGGCTCCATCCATCTTCCCATCAATTTTAACCATCTTTCTTGTCCCTGCTGAAGAAAAGCGCAAACCATGATGCTGCCCCCACCATGTGTGACAGTGGGGATGGTGTGTTCAGAGTGATGAGCTGTGTTGCTTTTACACCAAACATATTGTTTTGCATTGTGGCCAAAAAGTTGGATTTTGGTTTCATCTGAACCAGAGCCCTTCTGCCATATGTTTGGTGTCTCCCAGGGGGCTTGTGGCAAACTTTAAACAAACTTTTTATGGATATCTTTGAGAAAGGGGCTTTTTCTTGCCACTCTTCCATAAAGGCCAGATTTGTGCAATGTACGACTGATTGTTGTCCTATGGACAGACTCTCCCACCTCAGCTGTAGATCTCTGTAGTTCATCCGAGTGATCATGGGCCTCTTGGCTGCATCTCTGATCAGCCCTTCTCCTTGTTTGAGATGAAAGTATAGAGGGACGGCCGGGTCTTGGTATTTGCAGTGGTCCGATACTCCTTCCATTTCAATATGATCGCTTGCACAGTGCTCCTTGGGATGTTTAAAGTTTGGGAAATCTTTTTGTATCTAAATCCGGCTTTAAACTTCTCCACAACATTATCACGGACCTGCCTGCCTGTTCCTTGGTCTTCATGATGCTCTCTGCGCTTTAAACAGAACCCTGAGACTATCACAGAGCAGGTGCATTTATACGGAGAATTGATTACACACAGGTGGATTATATTTATCATCATCAGTCATTTAGGACAACATTGGATCATTCAGAGATCCTCACTGAACTTCTGGAGTGAGTTTGCTGCACGCCCGAATAATTTTGCACGCCCCCACTTTTCAGTTTTTTGTTTTTTACAAAAGTTTAAAATATCCAATAAATTTCGTTCCACTTCACAATTGTGTCCCACTTGTTTTTGATTCTTCAAAAAAATGTAACATTTTTATCTTTATGTTTGAAGCCTGAAATGTGGCAAAAGGTTGAAAAGTTCAAAGGGGGAGGGGGGCGAATTCCTAATAAATGCTGTTTATAGTGTTCTATGACATCATTAAACTCCCGGATAACCCCTTTAAGATAATCAAAAGTCAAACAGAAATATATGGGTTGTAATGTGGACAGGTGGGGCAGTAACTGAAGAAGTAAGGAAAGAAAAGAGCAAGAAAAAAGGGCATGATTATTTTTTAGTCTATGTGGATTTGTAACTTTACAACCTTTTTACAAAAAAAGTAAGAAAAAAAATATTTGTCCAAGCTGCTCTGTTTCTGATTTAGTGGCATCGTTTGAAGGTTCATTGATAATATGCAGGCTCTAATGGAAATTTACAGCTTGAACATAACTTTCACTTTGTACTGTCCTTAATGTAAAAGCAAAAAGAGCATGTCACCTTTGTAAGGCAGAGACAACAATTTTATTACAGATGATTATCCGCAATAGATATTGGTGATAAATTAACTTAATCTCCATCAGGATTACTCTGCAGCTGGGATTTAGGCAAATTGAATCAGAAGCCTGAACAATGACAGTGAATGTCCATTAGACTGTAAACAGAATAACACACTCTGTGGATTTTAATGAATGAAGCCAGTAGCTGAGCGCACACAGTACGCATTTGGCATATGGTTACTGATGCATGCACCAGGAACAGCACATTATATACAGTGAATGTCTTAATGGGTGGAAGCTTCATTATTAAACCTCTCTAGACAAGGTAGTCTGTCCCTGAGATCCAGGAGAGCTGATTTACCTAAAGACATATTTTATTCAGAGGAATTGGAGGTTAAAAATGTATTATTAGTATTTCAGTCCTAAGAAAAGAGATGACCTTTCCAAAGGTTCAGGACAAGACTTAGTTCTGTAGCTTTATGATGGCAAAGTTTTTGAGTTGATCTTGTAGTACTTCTTATCTGACTTGTCTACATATTACTACTTCCCCTTCCATTGCCATTATAACACTAATGTGAAGAAAAAGTCATTGATATTTTTTTTTTTTTAAATTATATAGAACTAGGGAGTCGAACTCCTTTTTATCGAAGGCCACATAAGTATTATTGTACGCACAAAGAATGTTTGCCAGTTGGTCTTCAAAAAGCCAAGGTATTCTATAAGGCTATATAATAGCCATCCCCCTCCACCCCACACCAAGCTTCCTATCTTGGGGGTTGCCTTAACAGGACTGTCAGAGCTAAAAAAAAAAGCAATGTAGAGGTGCACACTGGAGATCAAAATTCAAGATGGAGGTTGCCCTGTGTTCTGGGGATGCCATCTGTGCTGAGCACTATCTATGTCCTCTGAGTAAAGTAGAAAGCCAGTCTTTCTGCATCCAGATCTTGAAAATCCTGCTCACTGTGTCTAAGCCCCCATGGTTCACAGAATATGACGTGGTGGGCCACATTCAGCCAGCAAGCCTTGAGTTTGACACATGTGGTATAGAATGTATATAATGTAGACTTTAATACAATAGTCAGAAACAACACTTGGTTTTGCACATGGAAAAATTTTGTTTGAAAAAACTTTAATACAATATATACAAAGAAAAGGCAAAGCACTAGGAGCTCTGACCTAAATAATCTTGCAATTTAAGAGATAGAGGCTGTCACGTACACACTCACCAGCACGTAACTGGGGGCCACTGTAATGGAGTTGATTTATTCCCACTTGCACGCACCTATAACTCAGGTGACAAATCAAGCATAAATCACACCCCAAGACAGTTCCAGCACCCCAAAATTATCCGCTACCACCACCTTCCTCAATACTCCAAAGGAAAGGAAATCAGATGGAAGGTCTCTGATCCCAGAAGTATATCTAGAAACACTTAAAAACGCTGAGCGGGTTACCTCACTGCTTTCCAGCAGCTACAGGGTTAAAAACACCTCTTCAAAGTTATGGATCCGTACAGCAACAAGAGCTAATCTTATTAATTGTAATTTTAATAATAGGGGGTACAGTGCTTACATAAAAAACATACAATAACAATGAATGTGACATATGTAGCAAACAGTTATAAAATAAAAGGGAGAAAACTTAGAAAGTCCTTAAACTTACAATGCTTCAGCTTCCAAATCCCGGGGTAAGGATAAAAAAGATGGAACACAGCTCAATCCAGAATTGACCCCAAACTATGTACAAAGAACTGACCCTTGGACCACGGGTCTTATAGGCACAACTCACCATCTCAGCTTTCCACACCTCCCATCAGCTAATTTGGATAATTAGGCTGCACTTTACTGGCTGGAGAGTTAATGAGGTGGCCGGACCCTTGATGCTTAATGAGGACTGTTGCTCACTGTCTTCAGTAGATGGCATTCACAGGCTGTGCCTCCGTGTTGACAGATCAATGACCTCTGTCCATTGGGTTGCCAGTCGTTTATGGCTGGGAATAGGTTAGAAGTTGATAGGGGTTTGGCCTTCTATCAAGTATTAGTGAAACTTGTATATACAGAACTGGTCATAAAAGGCCATAAAATGGCTGCTTAGAAGATGGAGACCGAGTTATACAAACAAGCGGGGTAATATAATTGTGTAAAGGACTTGTGTGACGTTCCAGAGTCCTAGGCTACAAATTCCATTCCCAAAGGGGGGGGTGGAGGTCTGCGAGCTACAGAGATGCAGAAATTTTATACTGACAATATAAGCATGGCTGAATAACACTAACATATGCACATAATATATACAATTCTTATGACAGCTACAAACAGACCTTATGATAATATCATCAGACCCTGCCCATTTCCTCACAGAGGCAAAGGATGGAAGACAGTAGTTCAAGAATAAGTGGTGCTTAGCTGACAAACTAAGTGAATACATCAGTTTTGAAGGATCATGTTGTTAACTGTTAAAAAATGTTTTTTTCCTTTTATTTGAAAAGACTCTGGCAAAAGAACTCCAAGTAGACGTGGGTGAAATGAGAAATCACGTTAGACAAGCCAAAATATTGCAAGAATCCTCAAGTGGTCCATCCAAACAGTCTGTACACAAAGCCCAATCACTAGCAGCCAGCATCCTCAACATCTCACACTCTGACCTCAGTGATATACTAGAGACCCCAGATGAAGTGGTGAGTAGATAAGTGGTAAAAAAAAAAAAAGGAAATTAGTTGTTTGTTTTTTTTTATAAGAAATATGATATTGATTATTAGTTTTTAATTTTTTTCCTCCCTTTTTTCTCCTTCTCGTTGCATCTTCTGGTCATAATGCAGGACAGCCACAAGATTACAATTTTCCTATGTTTTATGTATTTATACAATATATGCCTTTTTCTTGGACCTTGTAGGGTATACTGTAATTGTAATAAAACTGTAACAAACATATACTACTAGATCTCCAACAGTTTATGTAAAAGAGATAAAAATCAGTGGGTAACAAACTATATACATTCAAACTGTGGCGAGCACCATTTATTTGGAGGGTCGCCACCAATTTGTGTATAAAACAACTAATAACAAAGAAAAAAGAAGCAAATCTTAACACTTGTGACACTCCCAAAGAAATGATTCAATATGTTTCTTTGATTTATCCACAAAAAGTCAGCTCAAAGCACAAGAGCTAAACTGTTCAGTAGCAAAACACACTAAACCGTATGTAAATGAAAACAGTGATGCTAACACAATAAATTAAACAGTTATCCATGTCCCATGATATTACACAAAGCATAAGATAGACCCCAAATAATTACAGCAATATCAAAACTAAATTAAAGACCTGAAATGTATATAAGTAAAACTTAAACATAGAAAAAATTGTGCCTATTAGATATTTTTACATGTTAATCCTCCAAAAGATAAAAGAGATAAAGATCTACTTATGCAAAGTTTTACCTCTGATGATGCTGCCATAGACAGCAATTCAGCGTATAATTGCATATAGTCAGATACACCTTCAACTGGCAACACCCAGCTGACAGATTTCATAATAAGCATAGCCCAATGTTACATCCACAGACCATCACCAGCTGTAAAATGAGCCATACTAAAACGTTTAGTAACTTTCAGCATAGCTCGGGCACTGGATTCCATCAAACAGTACAGTTTGCGAACCTTTACCCTCCAAGACATTCCCAAGTTAATTGTATCTGTTGTTATTGTGAACTATATACATCTAGGAGCTGAAAAGGCTTCTCTGCAAACCAGTGGCCTCCAAAGTGATCCAAACTTCACCGCCAATTGCAGTGTTGTAGTGTAAAAATCATGGTCAAGCAGTTGCACAGAAGCCTGAGAGCATCGTGTTCAACTCAAGGATTTCTCACATAATCTCCAAAAAATTGGGAATCTCGCAAGAGAACAGAGAGTGACTTTTGATCGCTATATTTACTATTTTGCCATAGGCAAACTTAAACTCTATCAGTTCTCTATCTGTTAAACACTAAAACGTAACTTTTATTATATATAACTCTTAACCTCTATACTCACTCTTTAAAAACCTTATCTCTCACCTCATCATTTAACCCTTTTTGTTTCTGAAAGAGGGAACAACTCCCTTTCTACTATCAACTCTGGTGGAACCCCACCTATTAACAGGAGAGCCTTATATCTATAGCAAAGTACTATCTCCAGTAAGGGACCTCTAAGCCTTGATGAAGCCAGGTTAGCTGGCGAAACATGTCGGCGAGGTCAGATATGACGTTTTAAATTGTGATTTCTCACCTCTACAAGTGTCACCTGCTGCAGGGTGTTACCAGGGGGCCTTATTTGTTCTGTGTCCATGAGATTAGGGACGACTGCCCAGGTGGTAGGCTTGGGATCCCTTAGTGGAGTTAGTAATTTGCTATAGATATAAGGCTCTCCTGTTAATAGGTGGTGCTGCACCAGACTTGATAGTAGAAAGGGAGTTGTTTCCTCTTTCAGAAGCAAAAAGGGTTAAATGATGAGGTGAGAGATCAGGTTTTTAGATAGTGAGTATAGAGGTTAAGAGTTATATATAATAAAAGTTACGTTTTAGTGTTTAACAGATAGAGAACTGTTAGTTTAAGTTTGCCTATGGCAAAATAGTAAATATAGCAACTCAAGGATTTTGCTCTACTTTGGAGTATTGAAAATCTAATGTATGGTGAAGTCAGCCTGACGAGGGAATGTTTCTCAGATGCAAATCGGTTACTTCCTCTCTGAACATGTAATGCCAGCTAGTTTAGTAAAAGGAGGATAATGGTCTTTGGATGCTATGTATGTTTAGCTTTGGCTTGATAGTCCCAGCGAATGGAACAGGTGAATGTTACAATATTTAATAACATGCAAGAGTATGCTGCTTTTATCTTTGGAAATAAGAGTTTAGGGAAAGCTACACACGTGGACAATATCTTTGGTACCCTTCTGTTAAAGAATAACTCACAATGGTCACTAAAATTACTTAAATATGTCAAAAATTATAATAAATATAAATTTACTGAAAATAATAAACTAATGAAACTTGCCTGGACAAAAATGATGGTACCGTAAGAAAATGATTGAAAATTATTTGACCATAGGGACACATTAAACTAAGGTTAAAGTGTTAAACTAGCAAATTAGTATCACAGATGTCTTTAAACTTGTAATCAGTCTACTGAGGTTGAAAAGTAGTCACTGTACTAACATCATGGTGTTCGCCACACTGAACATGGACCAGAGGAAGCTAAGGTGAGAATTGTCTCAGGAGATTAAAAAAAAATTACAGACAAACATGTTAATGGTAATGGCTATGAGACCATCTCCAAACAGCTTGACGTTCTTGTTACTACAGTTGCACATATTGTTCAGAGGTAAGATTTATGGGACTGTTGCCAGCCTCCCTGAACATGGCCACAAAAAGAAAATTAGTGACAAATTGAAGAGACTTATAATACGAAAGAGCCAAGAACAACTTCCAAAGAGATTAGCGGTAAACCCCAAGGTCAAGGTACACCTGTGTCAGATTGCATCATCTGTTGCTGTCTTCGCCAAATTGGTCTTAATGAAAGATGACTAAGGCTGAAACCACTGTTGAAAGTAAATTATAAAAGAGGGAGATCAGAACAATGCATTTTGACAAGCCAGAAAGCTATTGAGAAAATGCCCTTTGAACAAATAAGACAAAACTGGAGCTTTTTAGCAAGTTACATTAGCTCTATGTTTACAGATGCAAAATTTAAGCCTACAAAGAAAAGAACATTGTACTTACTCTGAAACATGTAGGAGGCTCAGTTCTGTATTGGGGCTTCTTCTGCATCTGGCACTGTCTGGAATCTGTGCAGGGTACAATGAAATCTCAAAGACTATCAAGACCTTCTGGAACAAAATGTGCTGCCCAGTATCTCAGTCACAGGTCACGGGTCCTCCAACGGGATAATGACCCAAAACATGCAAATAAAAACATCTAATAATGGCTAAGAGCAAAGAATCTGACTATTCTGAAGTGGCTTCTATGAGCCCTGATCTAAATCCTATTGAACATCTGTAGAAGGAGCTGGAACCTACTGTCTGGAGAAGGCACCTTCACACCTGAGACAGTTTGCTCATGGGGAGTGGGCCAAAGTGCCTGTGGACAGGAGTCTAATTGAGAGTTACAGAAACAATTTGTTTGCCTTTTTTGCCTCAAAAGATTGTGCATCAAAATATTATGTTATGAGAACTATCATTGTTGTCCAGGTCAGTTTCATTAGTTTGTTTTTTAAAAATCTTAGCTTGAACCACAATTCAAACACAGTCTCTGATTGTCAGTGGTTGATTTTTAGTAAACTTTAATTTTTTTAAATTGATTACTTTTTGGTCCCGTTTTCAAAAGTTACTTTTAGTAGACCATTATGGGTGTTTCTTTCTTAAAAGGGGTTGTCTCACCATGCAGTTTCACAACCAGCTTTAGGCTATGTTCACACGGCTTAAACTGGGACGTTTTTTTGCCCGTATTTTGCGCTGTACTGCGCTAAATACGGGGCGAGATACATCCCAGTCATTACGGTAGTCCACAGTTCTCATAGAGAACTATGGATTATGCCTCCTCTCCCCACTCGGACAATACGCCGCGGGGGGAGATAAGTGACATGTCAGTTACTAGCGGTGAATATGCGCCGCTAGTAATGAATGTCTATGGGGCCGCCCCCCACCCCGAGGGAGTCAGCGCGAGCTCCCGTACTCCCGGCGTAATTATGCCGTGTGAACATAGCCTTAGAATCACACATGCTGTTCAGGCTGTGGATGGTTCTATAGCAGTGATTGACAAATCAGCTCTCTTATTTCTTGTGTAGTTTAGTACTCAGGCTACAGGGTTCTCAAGGGTGTTTGCATAGCCAAATGACTTTCAAAGTCTGTTTCTAGAGATAAGACTATGTTTGGAGTGAATGACCAACAACCGCTTAGAGCAATGAGATATAAGAGAGAGCAGGGAGAGGTGGGAGAGAGAGATGGTCATACCCAGAAACTTGTGCTCTCTAAGACAAGATAAAATCTTCTTTATGTCCTAACCAAAGAAGAATCAACAAAGCAGTATTTAGAAAAAGTCTTCAATTATCTGTCCCTGCATGTTAAAAACTAATCATTGCAGTGAGAAAACTCTCTTAATTGAAGGGTGCCAACAATTTTGTCTGTGTGTGTATGTCCGTGCACTTTGAACATAACAATACGCACACAGTGAGTCAAAAGAATATGAGAGATTGTAACTGTTCTGCAAATTCTGACCTACAGCCATTGAACCCCTTTGGCATACGCTGGAAAACCAATTGTGAACCAAGTGCTATAGTTGACCATTCAGTGTCAGACATCTCTAATATTCTTGTGGATAAATAGATTCAATTTGCCAGAGCTGTATTTCAAAATCTAGAAGACAGCGCTCAAAGAATGGAGGTTGTAATGGCAGAGTCAGAACATCTCTACAGTATATTAAAACATATAGGGGGACATGTATGAAAACTGTCTAAGACTTTCTTTGTTGCCCGTGGCAACCAATCAGCGCTCTCCTATCATTTCATATAGTGCTCTGAAAAAATGAAAAGGGAGCTCTGATTGGTTGCTATGGGCTGCAAAGAAAGTGGCCCATAGTCTTGGAATGAGAGTAAAAAAATTTTCAATAATCACATTTGAATGTAATGTTCAGATGTCTGAATAATTTTGGCCACTTAGTTTATAAAAAAAAGCTTGTAGCAGAAGAAACCCAAAGTGCTAAGTGGCCACAAATGCAAACACCGCCATATTCATTTTCATAAATTCACACATAGAACCATACTGCAGCACATTGTTTTCACTGCTTGTATGTAGTTAATGTAATGGAAAGCTAGATGGCTCAGCATTTTAAGAAACATGCCTCACAACTTTTATGTAGACTGAGTAAAACTGGACCTGATCCATGCAACCATTCCACGCTTTTATGGAAGATACAAAGGTATTGATTGTTCCTTGTTATTAGCAAAATAAGGATGTATAATGTATCCATGCAGCACTCTGGTCACTTCGGATGCAAGGTGTTTTAAACGCTATGTGCTTTTTTATTCTGTGTCCATAATGTTGTCATAAACCTGTCATAAATTATTGTCTCTTTTCCTTCCGTTAGGAGATAGCAAATGTGAAGCGGTCAGTAGAATATGATAAAGAATGGATGAACCACATAATGAAGCTTCTTGAAGGACAGGTATTAGATATACTCCTGTGGTTTTCTGTGCTCAAGACCTTTACACACACAACGTTTCATAATATATATATTTTTTTAAGTTCATCATTATATATATATCTATATATAGATATAAATATATGTGTGTGTGTATATATATATATATATATATATATATATATATATAGATATATATATATATATAGATATATAATGATAAACTTGCAATATATACTATATATATATATATATAATGTAATATAATATTGTAAGTTTATCATCTATATATATAAATACACACACATATATTTATATATACAGTAGATATATATAATGATAAACTTACGTTTCATAATATATATATATTTTTTGTAAGTTTATCATTATATGTATCTATATATAGATATTATATGTAATATATATTGTAAGTTTATCATCTATAATATATACATACACACACATATATTTATATATACAGTAGATATATATAACGATAAACTTACGTTTCATAATATAAATATATTTTTTGTAAGTTTATCATTATATGTATCTATATATAGATATATTGTGTGGTGGGGTATATTATATATATATAATACTATAAATAAAAATATATATATATATATATATATAATATTTATTTATTTTGTAAGGAGGTCAGCTTGGTGATCTAGCAAAGTCCAAGAGCAACAGAGATACAGACAGATCCAAGCTCGGTTCTCTTCCGGCATTTATTGGGACACGGAAGCAAAAGGACGGATGTCAAACAAAACCAAACACAAAATAAAGTCTGCTGCACAGTAGTTTTTTCTCACTACCATCTTATAGCTGCAAACCAGCACAATGGTTACCGCCTGGTGTAGCCTCTCAGGCCCAAACTCCTTGGCCTGTTATAGCAGACACACCCATAGGGACCTTGTCACTTAGCGAGGAACTTACTTTCTACAGTTGGCACTAATACCAACACACGGTCACCTGGCTGAAAGGACCTGACCCTGGCAGACCTATTGTAAACTCTGACCTGCACTTTATGAGCTTGCTGCATATGTTCCTTTAAAATTGACATTACCGCTATAATCCTGTCCTGCATATCCGATATGTGGTCAATAACACTGCGGTGGGGTGTTTTTTCCTGTTTCCAAGTCTCTTTAGCCATGTCCACTAGCCCTCTAGGATGTCTACCATACAACAGCTCCAATAGAGAAAATTCTGTGGACGCCTGTTGAACCTCCCTTATGGAAAACATTAAAGGGGTTGTGTCACTACCAGGCTTGCTTTTTATGTTAAAGATTTTGCAAAAACAAGTCACTTTGCAATATATGTCCATTAACAGTGTCCTACCTATTCTGAGATATCCCCTCTTGTATGGGCTGCATCAGCTCCTCAGGTCACTATAGCTACAGACCTGTTTGATCTCTCCTGATAGGCTCCCAGCACGGGTTTGCTATAGCTACAGACTGCTTCTACTGCACCTAGTGGAAGCCAGTAAACACCCCCCTTTAAAATTCAAAATGAAACAAGAAAAAAGGACTGGGTTTAAGATGAATCAAGTAGTGGAAACAACACCTGTTAAGGAAAAGCAACAGACGGTCCTAGTCCTTCCCGTCCTTTTCAACTACTTTTTTAATCATCCCCTTTAAGAGTTCTATTGAACTTTACTACCAGACCATCCGTCTGGAGATGTACGCACGTGTGTGATGGTTAGGAGCCGACAAAGGTCCCTGGTAATTTTCGACATAAAAGGGGTTCCCTGGTCTATCAAGATTTCCTTAGGGATATCTGTTCTGGTAAACATTTGGAAAAGGTATCTGGCAATCCTTAATTAGGTATTTCAAGGGAAGGTTCTGAATAAAGGTTCATTTGGACCCCCACCCTTTAGGAAGGAAATCTACCAGGGAGGTTCCCCCGAGCCTGCACGGGCTTTTGTGTCCTGACCAAGAATTACCCTCTGGTTACCCCCGGAAGAACCCTAGCCACCCCCAGGTTGGTTCGCCGGGCCCCCCTCTCACAACTTTTAAACCCGAATTAGGTTTGATGTCGTTTTTCTGCGTGTTTGGCAAAAGGGGGATCCTATTGCACTGGATTTTCGGGGCCCGCCTGCTCCCTATCACATCTTTTCCAAAACCCCTTTAGGCTCTGCATGACGGTCCCTATGCTGTCTTTATTACTAATGAACTTCTGTGAACATGGGGTGCCGCCTCACCGGCCACTTTTGCCCTCTTAAGGGGGCTTTTGCCTTCAGAAACGGGTTTAAATTCTCTGCATTTAAACAAAAAAAAAAAAGATGTTTAAAGTTGGGCCCCAAGTGGGCCCCAAATAAGAAAATTTTCCCAACCAGCAACCCGAAGTGAAACGTGATACAAGGCATTGATGGTCCCTGCCAGTTTAACTTAAGCCAATAATCTGCCCCACCAACCAATGCGCACAGAATCAGGAGCTCAACCACAACAGTTTTCGCATCTTCTACTGCCAGTTTCGGAAGACTTGGGCAAATTGGACTAAAAGTTTCCAAGTTTTTACTAAATAACAACCAACAACTAAATCAAATGACCTGTGCAAAGCCAGCTAAGGCTAGGTTGGTTCACATCTGTGTTGGAGGTCCCGTCAAAGAGGTGAAAACGGACACCAATGGATCAATTTTGTAACGGGCCCCGACGCCACCCGATGGGCCTTATTGATTACAGTGGCTCCATCGGATTTCCACTGTGATGTCTGTTGTGTAGACAAAAAAAATAGCACAGCTGCGCTATTTTTCCGTCATTCCTTACGGAACACGCAATGCTGAACGGTAACTCCGACACATACGTGAACTAAGCCTTACTCTGCTAGTGTATGTACATACCGTGTTTCCCCGAAAATGAGACACCCCCGAAAGTAATACATGGCAGAGATTTTGTTGAATTCCCTAATATAAGGCACCCCCGAAAATGAGACATAGCGGGAATCACTGCTGCAGCTCCCCATACACGGCCATCTATAAGGGTGGGCAGAGAGAATGGAGGGGGGGCGGGTGTTCCCAAGCCCCACTCACCCCGAGAAACAGCCCTGGGACATATTGTTGTAGCAGAGTGCTGAAGGACCTGTGCAGGGAGGTCATGTGACTGTGATGTCACCACAGGTCCCAAACATCCCAGGAGAGGAGACAGTGTACAAGTAAGTGAGGGATGGGGGGGGGCAGAGCAATGACACACACACATCTCACAGGATGGTTGATGGAGCATGCTGGAACTTCTAGTTCTACAAGTCCCAACATGTCACATTTGCCATCCTTTGAGATAAGTCACTGCAGCTGCAATAAAATGTCCTTTACATACATATATCCTATGGTTTGTGACTCTAAGATATATACATACACACGCACACTAGTATAGCATGCTATAATTAATTTGTGGAAAAATAAGACATCCCCTGAAAATAAGACATAGTGGGATCTTTAGGAGCAAAAATTAATATAAGACGCTGTCTTATTGTCGGGGAAACAGGTTAGTTGCATAGTTAATATGGTTAAAAAAAGACACTTGGCATTAGGCTCAACCAAGGGTGGGGGAAAGATATGGCTGAAGTGCGGAGTAAAAAAAGTTTTTAAAGGGGTTGTCTCACAACATTGATTCATCTTACCTCAGTTTTGTTTTCTTGGTTTCATTTTGAATTCAGAGGCGGGTTTACTGGCTTGTACTAGGCTGCAGTAGAAGCCAGGTCTGTAGCTATAGCAACCAGTGCTGGCAGCCTACCAGGAGAGATCAAACAAGTGACTTATTTTTGCAAGACCTTTAATATAAAAAGCAATCCTTGTAGTGAGACAACCCCTTTAAGCTTTGTTTTCCCCTACTAATGAAGAAGATGTAGATACATATATAGAGTGTGAGAGATAAACATACACACATATCAGGCCTAATTTATCAGAAACACTCTGCAACAATGAAAGCTGAGTGCTGATTGGTTGCTATGGGAAAGAAAAGCAGTTTTACTGTTAGACAGTTTTGATAAATGCGGCCCATAGTTTTATACAGTGAAATCCAGCTTGCAGAAGAGAGACCCAATTAAGAAGTAACCCCCAAATAGAACAAAAATTTTAGGGCTATTGGGAGTATGGCCAGGAGGCAGACGCCTGGTCCTGACGGTTTCCTAGTTGAGTGGTATAAATGAGATGTGGAGTAATAGGCTTGTGACAGTTTTTGGGACGGCTGCAGTTGAGGGATCTTTGCCATTGTCTTTCTCTGAGGCAGTGATTACAGTAATACATAAACCGGGCAAACCACTGGATCAATGCAGTTCGTATAGGCCAATTTCGCTATTGAATGTGGACGCGAAAATATTAGCCACGGTGATTGTATTGCTGGTTGGCATGGACCAGTCTGGTTTTATGCCTGGGAAGACAACGGACATAAATATTAGGAGATTATTTACTAACGTACAGGAAGCCAACACAAATTCGGGGTAGTGGGTTATCGCCACCCTAAATCATGTAAAGGCTTTCCACTCTGTGGAATGGACCTTTCTGTGGGAAATTTGGCCAGGATGGGGATTCCTCGCAGCGTTCTTTAATGGTTGCATTTATTATACCTGAAACTCACTGCAAGAGTTAGAGTGAACGGGATTCTCTCCGACTCTTTTCCGCTGGGAAGATATACTAGGCAGGCTTTGGCGCATACTCAGGTCTGAGAGTGAACTGGACAAAACCCACCCTTTTTATGGTGGTTAGTGTGGACCTGAGTGTGGTGACTTCTACTCTTTAGGTAGTTTCACAATTTAAATATTTGGGCATAATAGTGCACAAGGATGTTCTCGTTTTTTTTTTTTTTTTTAACTTAATGTTCAACCGGTTATATTACACACAATGACTAAGTTGAAGGCGTGGGCTAGTTTAGCCTTAACTCTAATAGGCAGAATTAATATTATAAAAATGGTCTTATTACCTAAATTCCTATACTTATATAGAGCTGCACTGAGTAATATCCCTAAATCACATTTTGAACTGATGGACAAAATGTTTTCCTATTTCTTGGGGGGAAGTGCTGCTCCTCGACTCGCTAGAGCCACTTTTAAGACGCCGTATGGCCCTGTTCACACGGCTTAAACTGGGACTTATTTTGACCCGTATTTCGCGCAGCTGTATAAAGATGGTCATTTTTTAACTGTTGAGGACTTGCAAGAACAGTTTCAGTTGCCCAGTGGGTCTTTTTTTCGTTACCTACAATTCCGACATGCCTGTACGCAGCAGTTTGGGATGACACAGGTAAATTTAGACTATGGACCCATCAAATCCATAATTGGAAGAGTTAAATTACCAAAGCTAGTTTCCACTATCTATGGAGCCATCATGGGTTATCAGAGTTCCCTTCTTGCAGTAACTGGCAGGAAGATATTTCATCTTTACAGGGTGATGCAATTATCTGAGGGTCGATCATCCAGGAGGTCTACGGTTCTTAGTGCCAGAGATCAGCTGATTTAGATCAAGTGGCTCCACAGTTTATATTAGGTCGGTTAGGCTCAGACAGGGCACGTTCCTCCATCTGATCTGGACTTGTCCAGTGATAGTTACTGGGTTGAGACTTTCCTGAATCAAACCTTAGGGCTCCCAAAAATCTGTCAACCGGACAGTAGTCTCTTACGTCTTGTGGAAGACCTGGTTCCCAACAAAGTTGAGCATACCCTATATCACCTATTGCTATTCTATGCTAGGAAAACCATTCTCTTAGATTGGAAACCTCCTATGATTCCGACTCTTGAGCAGTGGAAGCAGCTGGTAAATGCGGAGCTCCCCCGTTATAGGTATCCCTAAACGTTTCTCTATGATGTGGAATAATTGAGTACTTGTGCAAACAGTGTAAGATGCGGTGATGTGGAGGAGTAAACCAGTGGCCAATAGTGTGAATGGTTGTATGCTTGAGTTAACTAATATATGGATTATATTTTGGAGGGGTAGTGCGGGTTTCAACATCTTTTTTGATTCACAAATCTTGTGTTAGAACTTTTAGGATGGTACTCCTCTTATCTATGCGCTGACTTACTGTCTTTGTGGTTCACAACTGTACCACCTTTCCTCCTGCGGGATATATGGTCTTATGAGTGTGTTGTGATCTTATGTTTCCACCAATTGTGTTTTTCTCATGGTAAAATTGAAAAAAAACTTTTAAAAAAATAGCTAAAAAATAGCTACTTTACTGTTAATACTGTATGCTGTAGCTGTCTTCCTGAAGGTTTTCTACTATTAAAACAGTGTGGATAGGTTAAAAGTGTCCGATCAGTATGCAGGGCTGTGGATTCGGCAAGCCAAAGCCCGACTCCGACTCCTCAATTTCCCAAACCTCGACTCCTGACTCCCTCATACATGGCGCATGTTTAAGTGATAACTTTACTGTAGTAAAATGGCTTTTTATCACTTTATGATGCAATAATCAAGCTATTTAGGTAGAACAGACACTGACAAAAGGGTAACAATGTTTTGATCTTTTTAACACTTGTGCATAGAGTTGAAGAAATAGCTGTATTTGTATCCAAGTCCAGTCTGCACTAACATTGGGAACGTGTAGAAGAGACCTGGGATCCGATTTTGGTCAACACATGATTGAATCTGATCCAGAGCCCAGAAGGATTCAGGCAGAGCTGAAAGTCAAAGGGGGATTTACCAAATACTAACAAAATAATAAAAAATAACATTTTGATTTTTTGGAGCAAACAATGCAGTTATGGGAAAGAAGCTGCAGAACTAAGCAGATGCTAAATTTATGTATAAGATAGGTAAGTTGACTGTATATAAAATTACAGTAGCCTCATGTACAAAGCTGTGGTGGATAGTGAGATATGGAGCCAGAAAGTCACAAGTTCAAAACATTGTTACCATTTTGCTTGTCAGTGTAAAATATATTTATTGGATATGACTTTAGAACACAAAACAGTTGTAAATATGCAAAACACTGCAGGAACATTTGTGGAGTCTCTGAATTTTTTCTGAGAAATATTATTGCCTACATCAGATCCTGCATACATGACCTCACATCTGATCTCATTATTTCCAGTCTAGAGAACGGCCTCTCTACACTAACTTGGGTTGGGGGCAAAGCGGTGACTACAGGGGCAACATCTCTAACAATGTCAGGGTGTAAAGGAATTGCCTCAGCCACAGTTAATTTTGATGAATGGTTGAACTCTTCTTCTTCTTTGAAAGCAAGTGAAATATTTTGCGAAATCTGTTTGCCATGGGGCAGAATCTTTTCCCCTGGCACGCTTTGCCTCACCATGTCTCAATTACACCCTATGTATAAACTAACGATATGGGACCCAAGCAAGGCCCAAACCAAATTTCCCTCTTGCTTTTTGCACGCATCGAAATAACTGGCCCAACTTATTATATGGGCACAAAAATGGGCACCGACTCCTGGGAGGAGGGGGGGAAAGGGGGAAGGGAAAGGGGGGGGAGTGGAGCAGTCCCAATGTACTGGGGGGGGAGACAGGTGCATGGACTGGGGAGTGGAAGCAGGTGAAATGTGACTGGGGGGGGTTCGGTAAAAATGTGACTGGGGAGTGGGCGGGTGCAATGTGATGGGGAGTGGGGGCAGTGAAAATGTGACTGGGAGGGGGCGGTGAAATGTACGGGGGGAGGGGAGGCAGGTGCAATGTGACGGGGGAGTAGGCAGGTAAATGTGATGGGGGTGGAGGCAGTGAAATGTGACGGGGGATTGGGGCAGTGAAATTTTACTGGGGAGTGGGGGCGGTAAAATTTGGGGCTGGGGATGGAGGCAGGTGCAATGTGACTGGAGTGGAGGCAGGTGAAATGTGACTGGGGAGGGGGGCAGGTGCAATGTGACTGGGGAGTGAGGCAGGTAAAAAATTGACTGGGGCAGGTGCAATTGAGGGGGAGGAGGGGTGAAAGTGACTGGGATTTGGGGGGGCGGGTGAAATTGACTGGGAGTGGGGCAGGTGAAATGTCACTGGGAGTGGAGGCGGGTGCAATGTGGGGGGAGTGGGGGCGGGTGCAAGGGGACTGGGGAGTAGGAGGTAAATGTGCCGGGGGCGGGGTGCAATGGACTGGGGGGGAGGCGGGTGAAACGTAGGGGGGAGTGGGGGCAGGGAAAGGACTGGGGGTGGAGGCAGGTGCAAGGGACTGGGGGGGGGGAAAGGGTGATAGGGACTGAGGGCGGTGAAATTGACGGGGGAGGGGAGGCAGATGCAAGGTGACTGGGGGTGGAGGCGTCAATGTGACGGAGAGTGGGGCAGGTCCAATGACGGGGGGAGGGGAGGCGGGTGCAATGTGACGGGGGGTGGAGGCAGGTAAATGTGACGGGGGCGGGGCAAGTGACTGGGGGTGGGGGCAGTAGCAATTTGACTGGGGAGTGGAGGCGGTAAATGGACGGGGGGTGGAGGCAGGTAAAATGACTGGGCAGGTAAAATGGATGGGGGTGGAGGCGGTCAATGTGACGGGGGGTTGGGGGGCAGGTGAAATGTGACGGGGAGTGGGGGGCAGGTCAATGTGACGGGGAGGGGAGGCAGGTGCAAGTACGGGGGAGTGGGGGGAGGTGAAATTGATGGGGGGAGGTGAAATGGGTGGGGGCGGGTGAAAGTGACGGGGGAGGTTTAAATTGACTGGGACAGTGAAATGTGAGGGGGGCGGGTGAAATGTGACGGGGGAGTGGGCAGGTGAAATGTGACTGGGGAGTGGGGCAGGGGAAAACTAGTGGGCAGTGGAGGCAGGGGAAAGTGAGTGGGCAGGGGAGGGGGGGAAAGGGTGAGGGGGCTGGAGGCGGGGGAAAGTATGGGGATGGGGGGCAGGGAAACGTAGTGGGGGGGGAGGCTGGTTAAACGTGATGGGGGGGGGGGGGCAGGTAAAATTTGACTGGGGGGGAGGCGGGTGAAATGTGACGGGAGGGTTGGGGGCAGGTGAAATGTGACGGGAGGGGAGGAGGTGAAAGTGACGGGGGTGGAGGCAGGTAAATGTACGGGAGGGGGGCGGGTGGGGGGAGGGGGGGAGGCAGGGGGGAACGTGAGTGGGCGGTGGGGGCAGGGGGAACGTGAGGGGGAGGGGGCAGGGGGAACGGGAGTGGGCAGGGGGGCGGGGGAACGTGAGGGGGCATGGGGGCGGGGGGAACGGAGGGGCTGAGGCAGGGAACGTAGTGGGATGGGAGGGGAACGTGAGTGGGCAGTGGAGGCAGGAAAGTGACGGGGGATAGGCAGGTCCAATGTGACGGGGGATGGGGGCAGGTGAATATGAGGGGGGAGGGGGGCAGGTGCAATGGCTGGGAGTGGGGGCGGGTGAATGTACTGGGATGGGGGCAGGTGAAATGTGACGGGGGATGGAGGAGGGCAATGTGAGGGGGTGGAGGCAGGGCAAGTGAGGGGGGAGTGGAGGCAATGAAATGTGACTGGGGGCAGGTGTGTAGGGGGAGTGGGGCGGGTGCAATGTATGGGGAATGGGGGCAAGGAAATTGAGGGGGGCGGGTGAAATGTGACTGGGGAGTGGGGCGGGTTTTAAATGTGGACTGGGAGGAAGGCAGGTTCAATGTGACGGAGTGGAGGCATCAATGTCGGGAGGGAGCAGGTGAAATGTACTGGGCAGTGGAGGCGGGGGAAACGTGAGGGGGCAGTGGAGGCAGAGGAAATGTGCGGGGGGAGTGGGGGCAGGTAAACGGACTGGGGGCCTGGGCAGGAAAAAAGGGACTGGAGAGGGGGGCAGGTGAAATGTGACGGGGGAGTGGAGGCAGGAAAGTGACTGGGAGGGGAGGCAGGGTGAAATGTAGGGTGGAGGAGGTGAAATGGACTGGGGATGGACAGTGGAAACTTTGGGGGCAGGGAGGCGGGGGAACGGAGGGGGCAGTGGGGGCAGTGAAACGTGGGGGGTGTGGAGGCAGGTGAAAGGGGAGGGGGGAGGGGGGAGTAAAACTGACTGGGAGTGGGGGGCAGGTGAAATGTGACGGGGGAGGGGAGGCGGGGGAAACGTGAGTGGGCTGGGGGGCAGGGAAAGTGAGGGGCGTGGAGGCGGGGGAAAAAGGATGGGGGCAGTGAAACGGAGTGGGGAGTGGGGGGCAGGTGAAACTACTGGGGCAGGTAAAAGTGACGGGGGAGGGGAGGGGGTGAAATGTGACTGGGGGTGGGGCGGGGTAAAAATGTGATGGGGAGTGAGGCAGGGGAAAACGGAGTGGCATGGGGGCAGGGGAACGGAGGGGGCAGTGGGGGCGGGGGGAAGGGAGGGGGCGGGGAAAGGCAGGGGAAAGTGAGGGGGGAGGGGGGTAAACGTGGGGGGAGGGGGGGGGTAAAAACGGGGGGAGGGGGGGGGGTAAAGTGACGGGGGGGGAGGCAGGTAAAAATGTGACTGGGGGAGTGGGGGCAGGTAAATGTGGGGGAGGGGAGGCAGGTGAAATGTGACTGGGGTGGGGGCGGGTAAAAGTACTGAGGAGGGAGGAATTTAAAATGTATGGGAGTGGGGGCGGTTGGAAGGAGTGGGCAGTGGGGGGGGGGGAACGTAGGGGGCAGTGGAGGCAGGGAAACGGGGGTGGGGGGGGGCAGGTGAAACGTGAGTGGGGGGGAGGCATTAAACTGATGGGAGGGGAGGCAGTGAAACGTTACTGGGAGTGGAGGCGGGTGAAAGGGCCTGGGAGGGGAAGGCGGGGAAACGGAGTGGGCTGTGGTGCAGGGAAACGTGAGGGGGGCATGGAGGCAGGGGAAATGAGTGGAGGCAGGTAAACGGAGGGGGGGATGGAGGCAGGTGAAACGTGAGCGGGGGCAGGTAAAATTGATGGGGATGGAGGAGGTGAAAGTACTGGGGAGTGGAGGCAGGTAAAAATTTGAGTGGGGATTGGAGGCAGGTGAAATGTGACGGGGGAGTAGGAGGGGAACGTGAGGGGGCAGTGGAGGCAGGGGGGAACGTGAGTGGGCAGGGGAGGCGGGGGGAACGTGAGTGGGCATGGAGGCAGGGGAAACTGAGTGGGGAGGGGAGGAGGTAAACGTGAGGGGGGGAGAGGGGTGAAACGGGGTGGGGAGGGAGGCAGGGAAAACTGATGGGGCGGGAGGCGGTGAACCGTGCGGGGGGGGCTGGGGGCAGGTGAAAGTGAGGGGCGAAGGCAGGGGAACATGTTTAGGTGCCAATATATGGGCTGTGTGTCACTGTCATTAAGGGAGGTATAGACATAGGACGTGTGTCCTGTCATATAATGGGAGGTATAGACTATTGAGTCCCTATCTATAAGGATTATCAACTATAGGGAGTGTCATCAAGGAGATATCAGACTATATGGAGCTGTCTTATCTAGAGGTTCAGACTATAGGAGATGTCTATCATATAATGGGAGGTATCAGACATAGGACTGTCTTATCATAGGGGTGAGACTATAGGGAGCTTCTGTCATAAATGGGAGATATCAGACTATAAGAGCTTCTATAAAGGGGTATCAGACTATAGGGAGTGATTTCAAAATGGGAGGACAGACTATAGGGACTGCTATAAATTAATGGGCGGTATCAGATAAGGATTTCCCTATCATAGGGGGTATCAGACAAAAAAAGGAGCTGCTTTTAAAGGGAGGTATAAACTATATGGAGCGTCTATCTAGAGGGGAGGTATCGACTATTGGACTTTATCAATAATGGGATATCAGACTATATGGAGCTGATTTCAAATAATGGGAGGTATCAACTATATGGAGCCCCAAATCATTAAGGGGAGGTATCAGACATAGGGAGCTGTGTTCACGTCAATAATGGGGGGACAACTTATGGGCGCATATAAATGGGGGGGTAATTTTAAGGGACTGTCTATCATTTGGACGAGGAGTGGTCCCTGGGCCAACGCAACGATTAGCTAAGCCACGCCAGGGAACGGATCAAATACCCCCCCGGTTTTCACAACCCCGCCGCAAAGGGTGGACTTGCTGGGCTGGGCACCAGGTCTTACCCCTGACGTGACTGGCTTGCGATGGCGCCAGGGTACAGCGTGGTACAAGACGTAATCCAGATACGTAGTCGGGGACAGCAAAAGGGTCAGCGCAGGGGGCAGAGGTTCGTGGTCAGAGACAGGCAGACGGTCAGGGCAGGCGGCAAACAGGCAAGGTCAGTAAACGTAAGCAGTCGGACTTGTACACGGTAAATCAAGACGTAACTCAACACACTCTAAACTCTCAAAAAAAACACAAACAGACTGTCAGCGAGTGCTAGGTATGTCTACCATATATAGGACCAGCGGCCGTCAATAACCAATTAAAGGCGCGCTGGCCCTTTAAATCCGGACCAGCCGTCGCGCGCGCGCCTTAAGCAGGGATTAAAGCGCGCGGCGGTCTGCAATCTGGCTTCCGACCCCACCACTCTACAGAAACCACCCTAACCAACGTCACCAACGACCTAGCAACTGCCAAAGCCTCACGCCACTACTCTGTGCTTCTCCTCCTAGACCTGTCCTCCGCCTTTGACACTGTCGACCACTCACTCCTCATACAAATCCTCTCCTCCCTCGGCATCACGGACTTGTCCCTTTCCTGGATATCCTCCTACCTCACTGATCGGACATTCAGCGTCTCTCGCTCCACCTCCTCCTCTTGCCCGCTCTCTTTTGGTGTACCCCAGGGTCTGTCCTGGCCCACTACTCTTTTCTATCTACACTATTGGGCTGGTCAACTAATAGCATCACACGGCTTTCATTACCACCTGTATGCTGACGATACCCAAATCTACATCTCCGGCCCAGATATTACCTCTCTCCCAGATACCTGACTGTCTTTCGTCCATATCCTCCTACTTCTCCTCACGTCTCCTGAAGCTAAACGTGGAGAAAACTGAACTCATCATCTTTCCACCGTCCCACTCCATCCCTCCACCTGATCTCTGTATCACAGTCAATGTCTACACTCTCTCACCAGCTCTACAAGTCCGCTGCCTTGGGATAACCCTTGACTCCAATCTGTCCTTCAAACCGCACATCCACCTGCCGCCTCCACCTGAAAAATATCTCCCGTATCCGTTCATTCCTTAACTTCGAAAGCACAAAAATGCTGGTCCATGCCCTCGTCATCTCACGCCTAGACTATTGCAACATCCTCCTCTGCGGCCTCCCAGCTACAACCCTCGCTCCCCTCCAATCCATCCTTAACTCTGCTGCCCGTCTGATTCACCTCTCTCCTCGATACTCCTCTGCCACTCCCCTCTGCCAATCCCTTCACTGGCTTCCCATTGCCCAGCGAATCCAGTTCAAGTTAGCAACCTTGACCTACAAGGCTCTCCATGACCTCTCCCCTCCATACATCTCTGCTCTAATCTCCAGATATCTCCCGTCACGCAACCTCCGCTCCTCACAGGACCTTCTTCTCTGCTCTCCCCTTATCAGCTCCTCCCACAACCGTCTCCAAGACTTCTCCCGTGCTTCACCCACACTCTGGAACTCACTGCCCCAACACATCAGACTCTCCCCCACTCTCACCAGCCTCAAAGCAACCTGAAAACCCATCTCTTCAGGATTGCCTACAACCAACAATAACCCTGCTGTCACTACACTATCCACAACCATGTCTGCCCCTCACCTTGTCTCTTCCCACCTTCCTTTTAGCGTGTAAGCCCTCACGGGCAGGGACCTCTCTCCTTCTGTACCAGTTGTTAGTTAGTAACTTGTCACCTTGTACTTATTTGACCTATGTTATGTATGAAACCTGAATGTACAGCGCTCTGGAACCAAGGGCGCTCAAAAAATAAATAATAATAATAATAATGCATGAAAGAAATTCTCTGTCACTTCCTGGTTCAGACTAATTTGCATAAGCTCCATGTTCAGTGCTGTGCTTTCAGATGCTAATTAGATTAGATTAGCTTCTCAAACTACTAGCAGGACCTTATCTGATCCCCAAAACAGAAGCCCTAATTACAGAGCTGTTTACTTGAGATAAATCAAGCTTTTTACTGTCTGGCAGCACAGGACACTGACTGACACTGCTGACCTGTGTGATGACTCACTCTCTGTTATCTCATTGAACAAACAGCCCCAGGAGATTTGTTTACAGGTCAGTTACTGAGGGAACTGAAATAGCCAGGGAGGTAATAAATTCACTTGTATCTCTTTAGGGAAAACAGAGGAACAATGCAATATATTTGGAAAATGTCTTTATTTTGTGTTCCCTACAATTTGAAAGCTATTCTTTGTAGCGAGACAACCCCTTTAAGGCATTCGCCACTGACCGAGGAGACGAACATAGGTTTCTGCAACGGAATCACAGGGAGACGAAACCTGGTCACAAGTTCGTGGCTTATGAAGTTTCCTGCCGATCCAGAATCAATAAAGGCGGTGGCCTGAAAGGTGCTGTCCGGTGAAACACCAATACATACGGGCATGGTCAGACGGGGAGAGGCCGTTCTGACACCTAGGGTCGCCTCTCCTACGAGCCCTGGGTGCGGAAGTTTCCCGGGCGCACCGGACAGTCCCCAATGAAATGGCCAGAACAGCCACAATAGAAGCACAGCTGCTTCAAACGACGCTGAGAACGTTCGTCCTGGGACAGGTGGGCTCTCTCGACCTGCATAGGGTCCTCTTCAGAGACCATCGGAGGAGGAAGAGGTGACCGCTGGAACGTGGGAGCCAAGCGGGGAAAAGACGTGGACGGACGGTTTCCCGTTGAAGGCGGAGCTCTTGTTGCCTTTCGGCGAAGCGAATATCCACTCAGGTGGCTAAATGGATTAGGTCATCCAACGCAGCTGGTAGATCCCGAGCGGCGAGCTCATCCTTAATTCGCCCCGAGAGGCCTTGCCAAAATGTCGCCACCAACGCTTCGTTATTCCAGTCCAGCTCCGAAGCAAGAGTGTGAAACTGCACCGAATACTGACCGACTGTGGTGTCGCCCTGACGAAGTCGGGCAGTGCTGCGGCAGCCGAAGAAGTACAGCCTGGTTCCTTGAAGACTGTGCGGAACCCCCGGAGAAAGGTTTGGAGGTCCGCCGTCAGAGGATCCCCTTGATCCCATAGTGGCGTAGCCCAAGCCAAGGCTTCTCCAGACAAGAGGCTACCTTGGCACGCTCCGTAGGGAATTGGCGCCCCATCATCTCGAGGTGGATGGAGCACTGGCTGATGAACCCCCGGCACTTCTTGGGGTCTCCATCGTAGCGAGGGGGGAGTGGCAGATGCAGAGAGGGTCCCGAAGCAGGTAGAGCAATGGATGCCGGAGCAACGGATGCGGGTGCGGAGGCGGCAGCCAATGGAGGCAGACGGGTTGCAAGGTTCTGCATCATGGCCGCTAGCTGGTCGATACGTTGACTCTGCTGGGCGACAGCTGTCGTGACGTCCCGGAGATCAGGCAGAGGTACCCTGGCGGAATCCATGGCCAGTTTGTACTGTAATGCAGGAGTGGATCCGCTGGGCCAACGCAAGCGATGATAGCTAAGCCACGCCAGGGAACGGAGTCTAAGTAGCCCCCGGTTTTCACCAGAGCCCGCCGCAAAGCGGGATGGACTTGCTGCGGCGTGAGGCTACCAGGTCGTTACCCCTGACGTGACTGGCTTGCGATGGCGGCCGGGGTACAGCGTGGTACAAGGCGTAATCCAGAGACGTAGTCGGGGACAGGCAGAAAGTCAGGGCAGGCGGCAGAGGTTCGTGGTCAGAGACAGGCAGACGGTCAGGGCAGGCGGCAAACAGGCAAGGTCAGGAAACGTAAGCAGGCGGACTGGTACACGGGTAGTCAGGACAGAACAGCAATACACTCTAGACGCACGGTAAGCACACCAACAAACTGGCAGAGAGTGCTGGGGGCGTGTACCTTATATAGGACCAGCGGCCGTCAATAACCAATTAACGGCGCGCTGGCCCTTTAAATCCAGTCCAGTCGTCGCGTGCGCGCCTTAAGCAACGGGTATGCGCGCGGCGGTTGTCAGAGCAGGAGACAGGAGCGGGGACTGGTGAGTACGGGGTTTCCAGCCCAGACGCAGAAGGACCACGGCTGCGGGCAGCCGCGGCAACCGTGCCGTGACACATATACTAGGAGGTATTGGACTATATGGAACTGTCTATCATAGGAGGTATCAGACTAGATGGAGCTGTCTATCATATAATGGGAGGTATCAGAGTATATGGAGCTGCCTATCATATAATGGGAGGTATCAGACTATATGGAGCTGTCTATTATAGGAGGTATCAGACTATAGGGAGCTATCATATAATATGAGGTATCAGACTACTGTATATGGAGCTGTCTATCATATAATAGGAGGTATCAGACTATATGGAGCTGTCTGTCATGTGATGTCATGCTGTTGTATAGATGTCAGTATCATATAGGGCTCTCATGTGATGTGTATA
This sequence comes from Phyllomedusa bahiana, assembly GCA_025379985.1. Taxonomy (NCBI): domain Eukaryota; kingdom Metazoa; phylum Chordata; class Amphibia; order Anura; family Hylidae; genus Phyllomedusa; species Phyllomedusa bahiana. The sequence goes on along the minus strand of JAODAL010007909.1, from coordinate 35,995 downwards.
TAGGTATCATATAGGCGGGTGTCTAGGGCGGCACCTCTTAGGGCCAGGTGGTCATACAGCATAACAGCCTAAGGGTACTCTCACACAGTACATTTTTAATGCTTTTGTTAATGTGTGTTTTTTGTTCAGGTCGGCACAAACAATTGATGCTGTACATTGCTGCACAAAAATCGCGGTAAAATCACGATTTTTGCACAGCAGCAATGTACAGTATTAATCATCGTGCCTTTCTGCACAAAAACACACATTAACAAACGCATCAAAGAGGCACTTTGTGAGAGCAGCCTTAGGCTGTTATGCTGTATGACCACCTGGCCATCTCCCCTATATATTATCTTATTAGACCTTCCATCTAACTATGAGACCTGTCCACTGTGAAGGCAGGGGCCCCTGTGTCTTCCCTGCCCTCCCCCTCCCCCCCCCCCACCACCGCCTTCATTTCTTAGAACATTCTGGGAAAATGAAGTCTGATTTGTTGCTCTGGGTGAGAATGTCTGTCATAGATCATACTCCTATACAGACGACCAAACGAAGAAATCTACAATCAGAAAATAAAAATGTTGAAGAAGAAAAGAATATGTATCAGGGTCTTGATTTGATAAATAAAATAAAATATTTGTGAACTATTCCCTTTAAGCTGCAGTGGGGCTTTTATTGGTTGAAGTCTAATGGTTTAGGTGCAGGCACAGTGTGGCGGCATCTCCAGTCTATCCTGGATGCTGAATAGGTTCTCCAACATCTAGGAAAGCTGGGTGACAGCAAACCCTTCAATTAGCTTTCTTCTTGAGCCGTTACATGGTCATAGTGGGCATGGCTTTCATAAAGGGGTGTGGTATAATATGAAAAGGGCGTGGTAATCTAATTGGTTAATGGGGGTGTATTAGGGTTTAGTGCCTAGGGCAGCACAACCTATAAATACAGCCCTGCCCCTATATTCAACTCTCCGAAACTGACGGAGACGGCCATCTACAGCATTCAGTCAGCTCCCAAGAGTTTAATGAAGTATCGCTAGATAGGTGAGATGGAATAGATGCATTTTGAGCCATCGCTGATGCCAGCAGAAGGGCATGTGAGCTCTTCGGTTACTGATTGGCTGCAGCCATCATATGATAACCACTTGGAGCTTCAATGGTGGATTGGTGGTGGTTTAAGAAGGCGAGTTCACTTTTTTTTTAAATTTTATTCAAATGGCTTCTGCTTATATTTGGGAGTGGACACCCCTTTAAACTACCTGTGTCAGTTTTTTTTTAGTCTCTATACTTATATGTTAATTCAGAATATTTGGTTTTACACCATCTATCTAGTCTCAATTATGCCTCATTCATTGATTTTTATTTTTTTTTGGGGTGGGGGGGGGGACTAAAAGCCATGTAGGTTTTATTGCTTATTTGTTTTTTTAAAAAAAAATTCTACCAATTTTTTTTTTTTTTTTTTTTTTTTGCTGTAATTTCCTCAGTGTGAACAACAATAGCATTGCTAAAAGGTATCTGGGAGAGAAGGAATAACGCTACTATTAAAATATAAGAGAATGCCGGCCGTATAACTCATGAATCAGGTCATGGCAGTTTGAAAGGCTTAATAATATAGTTTTGGGTATTTGTATTTTGTAATTTATGGTTTCACAGGACAGATTATGCAGCAGATGTCTTCCCCTATTAGCATTAATATTAGAGTATTAGACCTCAGTTTATCTACAGAAAGACAGCAGCACATCATATGTCTGAGGACTCATCAGATATAGTAGTAAATCAATGGTATTGGAAGTGCAGGTGCTGCTTCGCCTTCACACTTTCCAGCGGTCACTTGGAACATGTGTGAACAGCGTCAGGAGGCACCACTTGTGTAAAACCTTTGGTTCAAAGAATTGGGTGTACCAATAATGGATAATGTAAAAGTGTTCTTAATTACTTGGTGACACATTTCGGAGGAAATGAATGTTTCTATTTTAATAAACTCTGAAGTGTTTTACAACAACATGGATAAAGAAGAAATGATCTTCCTCCAAATCAGGGCAGGTGTGAAGACAGCTTTAAGGGGTATTCCCACCTCGTTCATAAACTTTACATGGTAGTTATCTATTGACAGGTCCCGGCTGTAATTAACAATTGTTACCTGCCGCATATGGAGCAGGGTCAGCGAGTGAGTCTGCTCTATACTCCCTTACTCAGTGCATGATATAACTGTACGTCTTGCGTTGGTAAATACATGTCCGTTCTGAGTTTGCTTAGTTTCAGAACCACAACAAGTTATCTATCCTGCTTGTTTATCAATGATTTCTTAGGATACCGGCCACCTTTGTTCTAGCACCCCTGCTCCCTCAGCTGATAAGTCATAGGGGGACATGTCTGAAAACCGTCTTGGTCCAAGACTTTTCTTGTTGCCCATAGCAACCAATCAGAGCTCCCCTTTCATTTCATATAGTGCTCTGAAAAAATAAAAGGGGCGCGCTGATTGGTTGCTATGGGCAACAAGAAAAGTATTAGACAAAGACAGTTTTCAGACATGACCCCCCCATAGTGACTATAGCACAGATGTGTTTGGTAACCTATGAAATCATCTTAAGCAAGTAGAATAGAAAACCTGCTGAAGCAAAATCAGAACAGAAACGTTTTTGGCAAAAACATTTATTTTCCTTTCCCTCCATGACTGAAATCAATGAGATGGGAATACCTCTTATCCCCTTAACGACTGCCTGCTGTTTTTTTGACAGCAGATGGTGCCGTTCCTGTGTGGCAGCGACGTCTTTTAGCATTGGTGCCTCAGATGGGGTTTTCTGGCTCCCAACACTGCAGCAACACTAAGAACCAAGCTGTAAGTAAGGGTGTGTGGTCACATGGCATTGGGATCCGTTTTTTTTGGATCAGAAGAACTCATCCAAAAGCGCTGCGTTAATCGCATCCAACACACAGGTGCGTGTTTGGATACGTTTTGGCTGCAGCAGGAACGCACCCTGTAGTTTTAAATAGGGAGTCTGCTGTGTCTTTCGGATCAAGAATTGACGTGACAATTCTTTGAACGGATCCCAAAGAAGCATCAGAAAGATGCATGTAAACACATATTAGAGTTAGGATATGTTCACACCGTGTTTTTGGATCCGATTTTGGATCCGTTTTTTGCATCTGAAAATCGCATCCAAAGGCGCTGCATCAATCGCATCCAACACGCAGGTGCATGTTTGGATGCGTTTTGGCTGCAGCAGGATCGCCCCCTCCAGATTTAAATAGGGCTTCTGCTGCATCTTTCGGATCAAAAATTGATATGTCAATTCTTAGGACAGATCCGAAAGACACAAGTAAACACGTATCGGTGATCACTCGTCTGAACGCCGATGCGTGTTTTACATTGAAAGCGATGGAAATCACACTGCACATTGTGAGATGTGCGTTTGGGTCCGTTTAGGGTCTGAAACACGGATCCAAACACGCATCTCAAAACATATGCAAACATGGAGTCAACGCTCCGTGTGAACATACCTGAACAGTCCCTACTGTTTAACCCCTTGATTGCTGCAGTCTGAGATCACGGCATGATCAAATGGGATTCTCCTGCCCAATGGAGCCTGAGGAAAGTTTTCACAGTCAGCATTGGGAATCTAGAGTAGCCCCAGTAGGGCAGTCTAGTAAATCTGCTGTTAGGGCACAGAACAACTGCTTGTATCTTACTGACACAGTATATAACAGTAGGCTGTCTGTCTATGTTTTAGCATACAGAATTATACCAACACATTATAAGTGTATATTAACGTTTAAAAATCACTTCATGGGATAACTTAAAAATTTTATATAAAAAGAGCAAAAAATGAAATAAAAATATTTAATTTAAAACATAATTGTGTGAAGATTACACCCAAGAAAACCCTACACATATTAGGTGTCCTCGTGACCATTCTAACCTCGGTTATTTAGTGTGAAATGTGAATGGTGTAAAAAAGAAAATACAGAAAAACGCTTTTTATATTCATGTGGCAAGTACTTTTCGTGCATAAAACAAAATATGTATTGTCAAAATGCGCAAAAAAATGTACCGTCTCCTCCTTCCTATAACATACTGTCACTGAAAAAATAATAAAAAGTAAAATATAAAAGTAATGACTGCTGAAACAAAGTGAGGCAAAAACTAAAAATTTTTCTTTTCATTAAAGGGGTTGTATCATTTCATTGAATGGTCTTCAGAATAAGGGGGCAGTGAATACAAGCAACTTTGCATTTGGATGTCATTAGCAAAGCTGTCTTGTTATCACATGATCCCTTATCTTCTGTTTCTGTTTACATTGATCTCCAGTCCTGGTCGGATCCCTCCTCCTTGCATTTCACTAGCTGAGAGTTCATTTACATTCTGTTCAGCCCCCGGTGGGCTGTATTCACAGAGCTTGCATTCCTGCCTCTCACTCAAAGTAAGGGACCGGCATATTTTCACTCTGCACAGCCAGAAGAAACCGAATAACACTGCAGGGCTTCTAGAATCAGGAAACAGCACAATTGTGTGACTGTGCCTAAACATAGAAGGAGCATTAGAGGCCGAGAGCATTTCACTCTGCACAGCTCTGGAGGAGTTTATACAAGACTGGATTCAATTGTAAAATGAATGCAAGCCTTTGGTATGTAAACAGCTCTTACATACTCTGCATAGGGAGCTACACAGTGACATGAGGAAGGGGGGCCACACACAGAGCCATCAAGAACAGTGTAGGGGTGATAATGACATCCCTTCGGTTAAGAAACGCCCCTGAATTTCTGTAACTGAGAGGCTGTGAGAGCTCTGAAACAGGCTAACTGACGAAGCGATACATCCCCTTTAAGGCCTTTTCGGGTCTGGTGCTTAAGGGGTTGAACGTTGTGACTGTTTTTATGGAAGTTTTTATTTTGTGAGGTTTTTTTTGTTGTTTTGTTTTTTTACCAAAGATCTTTTATACACACTAGGAAAAGAACATGGTGCAGTAAAAAATAATCGACTGAATGCTCTTATAATATTTTGGGCCACATTGTGTCATGTTTTCAAAATACCTGTTCACTTCAATGGAACATCTGCTTGCTGTTCTAAATCCATATGAGCCAAACAGAAAAAAGCTATGATAACTGTACCTTGGCATAGACCAGGCAGGCTGTTAAGGTTCACTGTCTGCAATGGCTCTGCTCGGCACTTAGTCCCAGGCTATCAGCAGCCAGCCACTCCAGCATTCAGGTCCATATCTATATTTCATTACGGAGTTAACCTTGCCTGCCTAATGCTGTCGACAGCTATCTGCAGTGCAGAGGGGAAATGTGTGAGTTTTACTCAAGCCAAACTGTGGAATAGGCAAAAAACACTGGAGTGCAGCAGGCTTCTCAGGAGTATAGAGAAACAGTCATACCTCGGGCTAAAGTAAACTAATAGAAATACCTTTTTTTCATGAAGAAAAAAAGAATTTTGCTGAATTAAATAACTATGCTTATAAAAAAAGAACTTGAAGATTTTTTTTTCCGCTTACTGCTTTATAGAACTTTATTACTAATATACCTTAGGTTAATGTCAGAAATTGTGGGATTAAGGCATAATTAAAATATGTATATGTACAGATGTAGCAGTCATGTAATAACAGTTATAACTACACAAAGCAAATTTTACTTCTCCTAGTAAGATGACGTTATTCCAAAATGAATGCCTTCTATTTTACCATATTGGCCCAGAATGTAAAAAGCAGATGTTGGTGGCATGGCAATAGAGATTGAACCCTCCTGTCAGTATCCGTTACATCTTGGTGCTGTACTGCAGATGACAGCAGGTGGGCAGTCTGACAAAATGGTGTAGATATAAATGTGCGTAGAAAGCAAAAGTGTGTAATTCTGAAAAAAGATGTACTCATTGACCATCATCTATTTGGTGCCGTCTGACCAATTGAAGATGAACTGCATGAGAAACGATTTCCTGGTGATAGCACCGTCATAGAAACAGTGGGTCGCTTGCAAGCTCTTGTTTATCATTGGTGAAAATGCATTGTAAAGGGTGGTGACCGTAAAAAAAGAAATCGTAGCTGAGAATGTACTTTAAAGTGAGTGGGGATCAGACCCACACAATCTGAAAGACATAGTCCAGAAATAGAGCAATACTCACTGGATAAGAGGACTAGTTTATAAAACCTAACTTTTACTAAATAACCTAATAAAAGGAATGCAAAGAATTCCAGGTATTCATATAAAAATATACAGATACTACAAAATAGGGGAGGAAAGAGCTTATCACGGTTAAAACACTATACTATGCACCTCTTGGCCAAAAGCAGGGCAATCGTCCCAATAAGGGCGGCCCCACAACAGAACCTATGCCCTAGCAATCCCTGCAATGACCCTGTGTCACTGTCAGTGCGTTTCTGTCCCCTGTCTGGAAGATTTCATTCGGAGAGTCAAGAGACATGAGGCACAAACGTGATAGAAAAAAGAGACCCAGCCACAATCCAAGACAACAGTGGTCACAAAGAAAAATAGTAATCATAGTAGTGGTGGCTGTGGCCTGTAAACAGTAGTGTGGTACCTGTAATCCTAGAAACTAGCTTGCAGTTCCAGGAGTTCATACACCGTTCCCTGTGTTTACCACTGTTGTGATGCCAGTTGCAGTATTCTCTAAGGCTGTGTTCACACGGCATAATTGTGGGGCGTAATTACGCCGTGTGTTCGGGAGCTCATGTGTTCGGGAGATCGGCGCGAGCTCCCGCGGAGTGGGGGGGTAGCCCGCCGGCCCCATAGACATTCATTACTAGTGGCGCATATTCGCCGCTAGTAAATGACATGTCACTTATCTCCCCGTGCGCCGTATTGTCCGAGCGGGGAGAGGAGACGTAATCCATAGTTCTCTATGAGAATTGTGGATTAACGTAATTATTGGCACGTATCTCGCCCCGTATTGAGCGCAGTACGGCGCGAAATACGGGCCGAAATATGTCCCAATTTCACCCGTGTGAACATAGCCTAAGAATGTGCTTAACTTACCGTAGTAGTGTTGTTATGCTCTTTGCATCTATTGTAGTTTCAGTGTCAATAAAAAGTTACATAGTTTGTAAGGCTGATAAAAAGTCATCTATCCAGTTCAGCCTGTTATTCTCCAGTGCTGATCAAGAGAAAGGCAAAAACCCCATTATGTAGAAGCCAATTGTCTTCATTTTAGGAAAACAAAATCTTTCCTGACTCCAAATCTGGCAGTCAGAGTAAATTCCTGAATCTAAAACCCTTCTATAGAAATCTAGTCAACATAACTTGTAACATTACTATGCTCCAGAAATGTATCCAGGCCCTTATTAAACTAATTTGGTAAGTTCACAATGACCAGTTCGTCTGGCGGAGAGTTCCATAGTCTCAGTCTCGATCCTCGCACATGTTACTATAAAACAGGGTTCATGTGGCGTTTAACAGCTCGTACCCGTGCGAAACGCTATGTGCCTGCTGTTGAAAGTACACACTCGCTAGCGCATACTTTCGACAGCACTCCGGCCCAGCTCCTATTCACCTTCCCCCATGTGTAGGCGCCCAGAATAAATGACATGTCACTTCTTTTTATGGCCGCTTACTATGCTATGATTTTATCTTATTTGCAGGGTGTACTTAGGGTGCGCAAATACACGCCCCGCAGATATGTTGTGTGAACACCTCCTTAAAGGGGTTGTCTTACTACATCAATTCACCTCACCTCAGTCCTGTTTTCTCAGTTTCATTTTTTAATTCAGGGGCGCGTTTACTGGCTTCTACTGGGCTGCAGTAATGAGCTGCTGAGGACACCAGGTCTGTAGCTATAGTGACCAACACTGGAGGCCTATCGGGAAAGATCGGACAGGTCTGTAGCTATAGCGACCTGAGGAGCTGATGCAGCCCATACAAGAGGGGATATCTAGGAATAGTATAGACACATATTACAAAGTAACTTGTTTTTGCCATATTCTTAGCATAAAAAGCAATCCTTCTAATGATACAACCCCTTTAAGTGAATCTGATCTTGCCCGTATCTTTACAGTAAGGTTATGTTCAGACGTGTCAAACTTTTTCATATGCTTGGTACAGATTTACTTTAGATTTCACCCATTGCATTGCAGCATGCCCTAAAATCGATGCAAACATTTTCCACTGCACATAAGTGGAGTTTAGTTCTATAATTTGGTGCAAATTTCTGTATAAATCTTGCACCAAATGTTCAGTATCTCTCTTATTCTCTCTAATAGGCAGTTGGAGTAATATTGTTTTATGATTTATTTACTGCTTTCTGTTTAATTATCAGTTTTTGTTGCTAAAACATTAATTTCTACCTTATTAATAGAATTATTTCCAGCACATCGGCTTTAATCATATCTCTGATAATGAGTTAACGACTTGTTAACAGTTTAGTCCTTATTCTTAGTTAATTTAAGTGAAGAGAAAAATGTATATATAATATGGACCAAAAATGTTTTAAGTCTTTTTAAAAAGTCATGGCACAGTAGCCCAGGATATTCTATTAAAAGGGTTGTGCCACATCGTGAAACCCTCTCTGTGGCCAACTCGTAGCTCACTGGGAGATGGCCTTAAAGGGGTTGTCTCATCTTACTGTTTCACAGAGTCAGCAGCAGCTTTCATTCATGCATGCTTGGTCAGGCTGTGGGTAATTAGCATATGAGCTCCTTGTATTCAGACTTCTGCTAATTAGTCTAGATGAGATAAACAATCTCCTGCTACCAGATCCAGAGAAGCTTCAGATCTAAAGTAAACAGTAGTAATTAGTGTATTTTGTCTGAAAGATCAGATAACACACAAGTTCTCAGGCTGCTGGCAGTTCTGTACCAGAACCTGTGTGATGATGTCACTCACTGCTTTCAGATAAGAAAAACAGCAGGGGAGAACAAGCAAACAGGTTGGTTACTAGAGAAATCTGGAAGCCATCAGAAGGTGATAAAATCATTTGTAGCTCCTCAACAAAAAAATGAACAAAGCAATATATTTGGAAAAAGTCTTCATTTACTCTTCCCTACATGTTGAAAACTAATCTTTGTAGTGAGACAACCCCTTTAAAGAACAGGAAGATGTCCACGCTTGCATAATTCTCCTCGTTTATTTCTAAGAGAGTTTCAAACATAGTACATCAAGTGTGGTCCTGTATTTTTGGAACTCCCATAGTCACGAATGGGGGAGAGCTGTGCAAGCCGTGGACATTTCTCTATTTGTCTGAGGCCGACTTTTAGTGAGTTACAAGCTTGTCTCAGAGAGGATTTTACAAAGTCCATGCTGTCTCTACATATATATGTTACTGCACATCGCAGAAGGAGAGGACATGACAGCATATCCATGCCTTTTCTCCCCCGATATGTGGAGCTGGGAAACGACGTGAACGGGATATGCTGTTAATTTACATGTCCATTCAGCAGTGTGCTGCTGCACTTGTGTAGATCAGGGAGAGAAGCTGTTCCAGCCATCAAACTAAGGCTGCGTTCCCACGGCACACACCAAATACCAGTCGGTAAAACCAGGCAGAAGAATGAACATGTTCTAAGATTTTCGTTACGCCGGCGGTGTAAAAAAGCATCCAGCATAAAATTCCTGCAGTGGGGACTGCTGCACGGATTTTCTATTTTATAAGTAAAGATCTACTGCACACCAAGATTTGTGGTGTGCAGTGGATCTTTACTTATCAGTACGTGGGAACCATAGTATTGGCTCCTTCTCCACTAGCACTCTATCTCCTCCCTATTCCATTTTAGGTGTGCTGTCAGGGCTGGGCTGTGCTCAGGCTCTAGGGATCTGCAGGCTGCAGCAGCTGATGCACAATCCCACCCTGATACACATGCTGCTGACAACTCTGTGAGTGACAGAGGCCCAGCCACTTCTGACAGGGGGCGAGTTGCACCAGCCAATGGGAGGACCCGGAGGCCGCTCCAATCAGCTGCAGGGGCAGTATCCAGGAATCCTATTTAAACTCCCTGAAGGCTGGGTGCTGCGCCTGTTTATTGTGTTTTTCTTATCCGTGTACCTGACCTTGGCTTGTTCTCCTGACCCCGTCTTGTCTCCTGATTTTGTGCTTCGCTTCCGTTTGGCTTTTGACCTCGGCTTGTTTACGTTTATTCCTCTGGTTCTGATTTGTGGCTTTGGCGTTCCTATTTGATATTTACCCGGACTGTCTGACCATTCTTCCTTCTGACGGCCCCGCACTTTAGCAGCGCAGGGACTGTCGCCCAGTTGCCGTCTGCCCCCTAGGGCAGCACGTCAAGTAGGCAGGGACAGTGGGCTGGGTTCCAGTCAGGGCTCACTGCACCTCCTTTGATGTGACATTATCACAGGCCGAAACCGCTGCTGCTCTACCATCACTATGGACCCCATGACAGCTCTAGTAGAGCAGATGCAGGGGCTTACCCAGCTAGTCCAGGATCTGGCGCTGAGGGTAGAAAAAACAGAGGCTACCCTAAGTCAGAGGGTCCCTGTATTACCTTCCCCTCCTGGGGAAACCCCCCTATCCAGTTGCCTGACGGGTTCGCAGGTAACAGGAAGGCCTTTGGGCATTTAGAGAGGGTTGTCGCCTGTATTTTATGCTCCGCCCACTTACCTAAAGAGAATGAGGAACAAAGGGTGGGAATTGTTATGTCCTTACTACAGGGTCCCCCCAGGAGTGGGAAATTTTCGTTACCGCATGACTCACCTGAACTGTTTCTGTGAACAGGTTCTTTGCCGCTTTAGGGGTACTCTTTAATGCCCCAAATAGGGAAGCTGTGGCCGAAGCTTCAGCTGACCACCTTGAGGAAGGGTGAGAAGGACTGTGGGAGGAGTTTTGCTCCAAATTTCTCGCGGGTGCGTTCCTTTGGGGTTTGGAACGACGCAGCTCTCAGTTTCCCAGTTTAGATTAGGGTTAGCTGACTATGTAAAGGATTTATTGGTGGCTTACCCTACCCCTGGTACTTTAGATGAGCCATGGCACGGCCTTTTCGTCTGGACAGACGTTTTAGGTGAAGAGACAGCAGGAAAAGGTTCCCCCCCCGGTGGTCCACACCATGGTCCCCCCTAAACCCGTTTTTTTCCGATTTAAACCCAGGGGGGCCCATGCAAGTGGGGGTTTTTTTTCTGTCATTGCGGCTAGTGACCGTAGGACTACTCGTCGCATCCAGGGGTTGTGCTTTACTGTGGAGAAGATCGACATAGAATTCGGGAATTCTCCAACGGAAAGACCAGGTCGGAAAAAACTCCATGCCTAGGGGGTTTCAGAGGAGGATCACTGGGCGAGCAGGGTATTTCCTATTGTGTCCTAATAAGTTGCTGCTCCCAAAGTTAAGATTTTCTACTTGTCGCTGCCCGGTTCTGGGAGTGCGTTTGTGGATTTGGATCAGCTTCTAATTTTGTTGATGCGTCTTTCGCCAACGTCTGGGCCTACCTTGTAAAAGCTATCTGACTCGCTGCGGGCTGTGGCTATTGACTCCACCCACTAGCTCGGGGCGCAATCCAAAATTGTACCCCTGGGCGGGAGATGGTGGTCGGATCCTTTACATATTGAAAAGTGTTTCTATTCGTCATGGAGGGGCTGCCGCTGATGTGGTTTTGGTGCTGCCCTGGCTTCAGAAACATAATCCAGTGGTTTGACGGGAAATTTTCAGGGAAATTAGTCAGGTGGGGACAACGGTGTTTTGACAGATGTCTTTTACCATGCGGGGCCCAATACTGATGTGCAGGCTAAATGTTCTATCTGGAACCCGGTAGTGCCAGCGTTGAGTTATGCGGCATCTTATGAAGTCGTGCTCGGGCTAGGTTCCCAAACTCGTCTCCGGGTTTGAACTATGCCCTCCCTGTACCTGAACGCCCTATGTGGTTCAGGAGGTGGTTAAACCGGTGGCTTTATCGGCTGAAATTACCCTTTCTCCCCGGTATACATAACGTGGTCCCGGCGTGCACTTCGTAAGAGGTATATTCAGCCTGTGACTCCGGCCCTCTAGGCCTCCTCCAGTTTGCATAGAGGGGGAGTTTGAAAATGAAGTCGCCCGTAGTTTAATTTGCGTAAGGCCCAAAGGTCACTGCAGTACCTGGTCCATTTGAAGGGGTATGGTCCTGAGGAAAAGTCATGGGTTCCGGCGGAAACCTATCCATGTGATCGCCTGGTGAGGGAATTTCCATGAGTCTCACCCAGACAAACCCGGGCCAGGGAAGGGTCGGTGCCCCTCCTAAAAGGGGGGGTACTGTCAGGGCTAGGCTGTGCTTTAGGCTCGAGGGATCCGCAGGCTGCAGCAGCTGATGCACGCTCCCACCCTGATACACATGCTGCTGGCAGCTCTGTGAGTGACAGGGGCCCAGCCACTCCTGACAGCGGACGTGTCGCACCAGCCAATGGGAGAACCCGGAGGCCGCTCCAATCAGCTGCAGGGGCGGTATCCAGGAATCCCATTTAAACTCCCTGAAGGCTGGGTGCTGCGCCTGTGATATTCCTGGCTACCTCGTGTACTTGTTCGGTTTATTGTGTTTTGCTTATCTGTGTACCTGACCTTGGCTTGTTCTTCTGACCCCGTCTTGTCTCCTGATTTTGTGCTTTGCTTCCGTTTGGCTTTTGACCTCGGCTTGTTTACGTTTATTCCTCTGGTTCTGATTTGTGGCTTTGGCGTTCCTATTTGATATTGACCCGGACTGTCTGACTATTCTTCCTTTACTTTAGCAGCGCAGGGACTGTCGCCCAGTTGCCGTCTGCCGTCTAGGGCAGCACGTCAAGTAGGCAGGGACAGTGGGCTGGGTTCCAATTAGGGCTCACTGCACCTCCTTTGACGGGACATGTGCGTATCCTTTTTCTGTTATCCGGATTTTCTATTTAACTTAAAGGGGTTTTGCCATGAAGTGAGTTCCTTACCTCTTATCTGCTCAGGAGAGAATTTAAACAAAGCATGCTGAGTCATGAACGCTGCAGGGGTGAAGGGGAGTGGGGTGAGCAGAGAGCGAGTAAGCAGGGAGCGTCTCTAAAGTTTACTTAAATAATAACATTACAACCAGTGGGGAAATTTTCTATCAGCAGGGCAGACTCATTTCACTGCACTTTTCCCAGCCCCTTGCAAGCTCCTTCATGTTCCCTGTCATCAGATAAGAAGTGCAATCACGCAAGCACGGCCAGGTCAGTTCCTGTCAGTGTCCTGGTCGTGTCTAATGTAAACTGTGAGGAAACTAAGGGGGACTGAGGAATGCTGTAGCTCTCTCAGACGGCAATTTTTGTAATCACATATATTTAGAAAAGTGATTAAATACCCATTCTGGAGGATGCCACGTCAACATTACATCGTGGCAAAACCCCTTTAATGTAAAAGGTTGACAGCCGGTTTACAGATGGCTTTCAAATCCGAAAACTGTCTATAAATCCCACTGCAAATCCTGCTGTGGGGACAAACCCTAGGGGTGAGTTTGTTACATATCTGACCAACTATAGCAACTAATTTTTAAGTTGATCATTTTGTATAGGGCCATGAATGATGTTAGAAATATTCAAATGAAAGCTTTCCCACCCCTACAGTGTGGTTTCAGGATAGGCTCTGAATAGTGACAACACCAAGACTTGTCCAGAAAGTGTGCATTGCCTGAAAACAATTGAGTGATCGTATAAAACAGAACGAAAATCTAATTAACATCACAGAAAAGGTAGTGTTATTTTAATGCATGTAGTTTACACATCTTGGAACGGCTATTGTGCTGTCCTGCATGAGTTAACAAGGCAGAATGAAGGGGAAAGGCACAAATCTTAGCAAATTGACTAATTTAATTATCTGCCTGCTATACAGACTGAAGACAAGGATCTCTTCTCCCCCTCTCCGGAGCAGATTCTTCTTTAAAGTCAGTAGTTGATAGGGACACCTGAAGAGTTCATGGGTTTCAGTGACCTTTTACTATGGACCTGCTTCCAGTCAATTCATGTTTTCCTCACAGTCAGACAGCTGTTTATTACTGTGTCTTCCCGCACTCTCTGCAATATTTTCTACTGAGACCTCGAGCAGCTTGTTAGTGGGAACTAAATATTGATTTGGCATCCTGTCGATGCAGAAAGAATGAAAAAATTTCCACCAGAGGCCCCTCAAACATTTTCCTATCGACATTTTCTGGGCAGAGTGGAAAGCTGCATAGAGGATGACAAGGCCGAGACTAGTTGAAATCCCGGAGGGTTCAGCTGAGACTGCTGCTGTGACCTGTGTGATACTTTTTCTTCCCTTTCAAGTATCTCTTTTTCTCCGCACATCTAGTCAGCTGGGAGGATCCCCTCTTGCAAGTGATCAAGGGCAGTTTATTGGCAGGTGAGAGCCCTGCTTCTCAAGCCATAGATTTGCTTTTGTTTTGACATCATTTACAAGAATTCTCAAAACTTTTCTTCTGTTTCATGTAAGTTTTCTCGGTCTGTGAAATAATCCCACATAGTGTGAAATCTATTGAAATATTTGATATGTATCCGTGATACATGCGGCTGTTTAGAGGGGAGAATTAGGCAGCAGATGTCACGAAGCTGACTGTAAATCATTAGTGCTACACGGCGCGGAGGAGCAGCGCTTTCTTATTCTTGTACATTGCCTGCCGCTGCTGGGTTTCCATTATCCTTCTTTTGCTCACAATTGAATCTTCCGTTCTAGGATCCTGTGATTGTACGATTACAGATAAATACCCCTATTGATTAATGCAGGACTATTCAGAGTAACAAGGCAGACAGTATGACCAGCATGTGATAGAAGTCCTCAGTGCATCTCCTCTGCATTTGTCATGCTAGCATTGACACTAGGCTATCGCACACATCTGGTTTTCTTAGATTGTGCTGATTCTTTGAATACATCATTCAAGTCGTGATATAGAAATAAATAGAACTGTCGCCAAACAGCTGTAATTTCACAATCTTTCTATATCCCGTACATATTGCACTTTTTTTAAAAATATATTAAACTAATCTCAATTTAAATCCAGAAATCTGAACTTCTGACAGGAATACGAAATCCTTCTATTCCGGCGTCTCCATGGTACAAATAAAAACCCCTTTTGTTTTCAATCTTATTGTCTTAAATCGCTCGGGTGATATTAGCGATTATTTTCCTCCTGGCGTCGGACGTACGTTCTCTGTAGATGGGTGCATACATCGGATAGCTATACCTCTGCTAATGAGAAGCGTGCGAATGTTGGTTGTTGCACCAGACCATTTAATGCAGCTGCGTAAAATATAGCGTCTCTCGGAGTGAGGTCTATGGAACATAATTGTCCAGTAGTATTGATTTAATTGCTTGCGTTTATTTGTGGACTCCTAATTATTGACTGGAGGTAAATTTAATAGAGCACTCTTTATGAACACTAGGAAACCACTGCCGTTGCTGTTTAACATAATGAACTGCATCATATCCCTTTAGATCATTTTCAAGCTCATTTTATTCCTTGGTGACAGAACAATAATGTTTTAAAGACTTTTAATTTTTTTTTTCCTTTTTTTTTTTTCTTTTTATTTTACAACCCTGTCTTACGGTTTAGGGTGAAATAAAAAACGGGGAGTGGGAAGTTACCATTTACTAATCAGTAATTGCTCTTTACAGTTTAACTGCAGGGAGTCTGCAACCTTCAGTGAACCATTAGTTCATTTAATGTTACCTTCCATTAAGATTTATTTTTTTGGGGAGTGGGGGGATCACATAGCACTTGAAATGTGAACTCTTTAATTGAAGAGGTTTATTTCTCCTTTAATTAGAATTTTTTTCTACA
Organism: Phyllomedusa bahiana; assembly: GCA_025379985.1. Classification (NCBI taxonomy): domain Eukaryota; kingdom Metazoa; phylum Chordata; class Amphibia; order Anura; family Hylidae; genus Phyllomedusa; species Phyllomedusa bahiana. The sequence continues at coordinate 20,333 of JAODAL010007909.1, read as the reverse complement.
TTTGTTTTATGTGTTGAGCTCTCCGTATCTAACCATTAATATTCAAAATGTGCGCTCCTGAATGCGGCATGATGGAAACACTGGCAAGCAGTTCGCAGGCGGTGGTACAGCAGGGAAAGCCCTTCTCCATCCTCTACTCTTAAATTAACCATTGGCTGTATCCTGATTATCAAACTCTTGCTTCTAGGAAATTGTGTGCTGTTTAACCAATGTTATAGTATCTGGGGGACTGATAGTTTTCATACATGTGGCCCATGTAACTATCTGGGTCTAAGACTTTCTTTGTTGCCAATAGAAATCAATCAGAGAGCCCCTTTCATTTCATGTAGTGCCCTGAAAAAATTAAAGGGGAGCTCTGATTGGTTGCTATTGGCAACAAAAAAAAGTCTTAGACCCAGATAGTTTTGCTATTGGCAACAAATAAAGTCTTAGTTATAGTCTGTTTTCATACATGTCGCCCATAATTTGTAAGAAAAAAAAAAATCACATATCTATCCAGTTCTGCCTTATATGTTACAGTGTTGATCCAGAAGAAGGCAAAAAAAACCATGAAGTAGAAGCCAATTCTATGAATGTCTACATCCTAGAATCAATGCACACAGGATGGATTTGGTGCAGGTTTGTTGTAGATTTTTCTAAATAGTCTTTAAAGGCAGAAGGCAAAATCTACAGGAAAGTTTTATCTGCAGATTTCACTGCAGATTTTGCCATTAAAGTCAAAATAGAAGAATCTGCAATAAAATCTGCAACAAAATCAACAGAAAATTCACCCTTGCGCTGTCACCAACAGTGTGCAAAAATGTGACACCACTAAAATAGACAAAAGTGTTAATATATCACGTACTATGGCATCTGTACAGTATGCTCACATCCATCACTTTCATTCATCCCGCTTTCCATTATAAGCAGCAAAGCTGTTCATTCAGAGATTTCTACAAACAGTTAAAGATCCTGGATATGCACATCTCCGCTTCTAGGTCTGAATGAGATTAAAAACTTTTTTTTTAATGATGTTATGAAATCAATGTAATAAACAATAACTGTGTGTGCAGAAAGTATTTCCTTGTATTTGAATGCTGTATATATGTGGTTGTTACTGATTCTATAAGTATACCCAGTGCTATATTAGAAGCCGAGGTGAGGGGTGGGGGGATTATATACCCGGCGTAATTTGTACAAAAAAAGTATAACTGATGAACATTTTCATTATTCCTTTATTCACTTTGCACAAACAGCAATTCCCTAATATTATTATTAACAGCAAAATTACTCTCATTGTAAGAGTCAAAAATAGAATAGGGCTGCTGGGGGCATTTCCTATTCCCTATCAGCCTGCACTTCATCTTATGAACAGCAGTCTATAATCTGCATATGTGGAGCGGGCGGCCTGGCAGGGATTTCGATTGTTCTCCTGTGTGCCCTGCTCCACTTATTAAGCAAGGCAGTCGGTTGTGTTAATAGCGTTCTACAGGGAAACTACTATGCAGCAAAGTCAAACCTTTACGTTTTCCGTAGAGTTCCGCCAATCCAGAGGTCCTCTCTTTATTCTACCGACGTAGCAAAGCTTGTGGCGCAGAACTGTATCCCAACTTTTTTACTCAAATAAGATATCTATGCAGCAAGTGCTATTTGTTCCAAGTGATATTACGAGTGTTGCAAAAATAATTTTCCATTTTTGGAGCTAATACTCCAAATGATTTTTGGCTGAATTATGGTTTGAGATATGTTTTTGTTTGCATTCACCCTATAAGTTCTTTTTTGAGATGTTCGAAACCCTGGAAGCCGGGTTTATATTGTGTAAAAAATTTTGTTCAAAATGGATTAAATGGATCTGTGCCCAAAGATGAACATAAACCAGTGCAAACACCCTACACCCTACTGGGCTTTTATAACTGATCTTTTGTTTGGATCAAAATAACTGATTTTGCGATACTTTATTTCCCATAAAAGCAGAGCCATTTGCACAGAAAAATGAAAAATTTTCTAAACGCACCCGTTTGTAATTGTTTTCTGAAATTACCTTTACCCCCCCCGGGACCCAACTGCCTTATCCATATCCTCCTTCTTCCCCCCCTCTTCAAAAACAAAGTAGAAAAAACGATTCTTTACATTCCACCGTCCCACCCACCCCCCACGTTCTCATCAAGTCAATGGCTCTACACTCTCACCGGTCCCGCAAGTCCCCGCCTTGGGAAAACATCGACTCTGCTTGTCCCAAAACCCCACACCAAACCCTCACCTACCTCCACCTCCACCTGAAAAACATTCTCGAACCCGCTCATTCTTAAACCCTGTCACTACAAAAATGGGTCCAGCCTTGTCATCTCCCCCTCGCAACTTAAAATCCTCTCTGGGGCCTCCCTCTAGCACCCGTCCCCTCCACCTTCTCAACTCTGTCCCCCGTTTATCCACCTCCTCCTCGCTATCCTCCCCTTCCCCCCTCTGCCAATCCCTACACTGGCCCCCCCATTTGCCCAGCGCTTTAAATTTAAAGTTACTGACCCTGACCTAAAAGGCTCCCCAAAATCTCTCCCCTCCAACATCTCCCTAATCTCCAAATACCCCCCTACGAAAACCTCCGCTCCTCTCAGACCTTTTTCTCCACCTCCTTTTGTCACCCTCAACAACCTCTCCAAGTTTCTCTCGTGCCCCCCCCAACTTGGAACTTGCTGCCCCAACCCCTCGACTCCCCCAACTTTCCCCAGCTTCAAAACAACCAAAACCCACCTCTTCGGATTGCCTTGCCCTAGAAAACCCCACTGTCACTTCCCCCCACGAACATGTCTCCCCCCTACCTTCTGTCCTCTTTCCCCCTTCCTTTTTGATTGTAAGCTTCGCGGGCGGGCCCCCTTCCCTCTGTACCGTTGTTAGTCAGAGATTGTCATACGTAAAGTTTGATTTTTGTTATTTTGTAACCCCCTAATGTACAGCGCAGGGAATTTAAGGCGCATAAATAAAAAAATAAAAATAATAATAAAAAGAAGAAACCTGAAATCTGATAGAACTGAACCAAACTGAAGGCCAAAAACCTATTAAAATCAATGTGCTTTTCCGATTCCACAATAACATAGAACAGCAGCAAGCCAAACGCAAATGTGAACCAGGCCTAACAAGAAATGCAGATTACACTACCAATAAAAAAAAAATCCAAAAACCCAAGGCAAAGGGGGCTTTTTCAAGGGTTTAGTGGGGGTTTCTTGCACCCGCAATACACTGGGTGTTTTAGAAGTACACGCTGGCCAAGGCACGAGGAGAGAGAAGAGGGCCATTCACTTCTGTTATCCTCAGCACGTAAATGACGGGAAGAAGCGACATGTCACTTCTTTCACCCGGCGTTCAATATGCGTCGGGGAAGACGGTGGTAATTCCTAACTTTCTATGAGAGCTATGAATTACCGTAATTGCGGGCGCATTTCAGGCATATTGCAGCGCAATTACATGCCAAAATATGTCCTGCAATTACGCCGGTGAACAACCCTTTGGTAAATGTGTGTATTTTATATATATATATAAAAATTGTGTGTGTATATATACATGGTGTGTGTGTTTTTATAATAATATTAAATTTAGTGTTATATATATATTTTTAAATAATTATATATATATATATTTTTTGTGGGGGGGCCCAGCAACGGGAGGCAGCGTGGGCTTCAGCGGACAGAGACAGGACACAAACTTCTATTTAAAAGTCCGGGCGTTGCCTGGGTTTATCAGCAGGGTGCAAAAACACAAACAAAAACAAGCCTTGCTTCAGGAAAAACAGAAAAAAATACCTCCCGGGCTGAGCACTTACTAGACAAAGTGCCCCCGACTAGTCTTAATACAGCTCGTTTTCACAGCAAGGTTTTTGCACGGGGTCTTTCCTCTGAGACACAGAGTATACGCAGATCCATGCTGGCCTGCAGCCCCCGGTTTTAAAGGGCCCTGAGTCCCGCCCCCCCTGGGGGGTGGGAGTGGCCACCCCCTTCTCTTTTACCCTCCGGAAAAACGACCCCGACCAAAGGATTGGAACCGCTTATACCAAAAATGCAGTAAATATCGTTACTGACACACAAACTGTCGGGGTTCCCTTCACCGGACCGGCTTTTCGGGGACACGCATTCTTTCCCCATATCCCCAAGGCCCCATGGAGAGCATCTAGGGGAAATTTTCCCCATCAATAATGCCCCCTGTCACTGTCTCACAAATATATAAATTTTTTAATATTTATATATATATATATATATATATAATGTAGAATTTCTTAATTATGAGTTTTTTAAAGAAAAAAATCCCGCTCACCCCTTTGATTAGTAAACCTTTGCAGAGTTAAGCCTGGTTTACATTTGCGCTGTTAGAACAGAAAATAACAACGGTGCAGAATCCGTTTTAGGACTGTCACCAGTGGCGCCTCACGGACCTCATTGACTATAATTAGGTCTGTTGTGTTTCCATCATGGTGTCTATCATTTGAAAAGAAGAAATTGCACTTCATGCTGTACTATTTTTTCTGTCATCTTTGACGGAATCTATGACAGAGTCCCTGAACAGACCTCAATACGATGTGAACCAGGAGATCATGTAGTTTTTTTTGTTTGTTTTTTTGGTTGGGAGAGGGGAAAGGGATTCACCTACAGAAAGTAGCGGTTATTTTCCCGCAATTCTTGAAACATTGGAACTGATATTTTCCATTAAAGGTGTTTCCTGCTTTAGAAAATCTATTTTCATGTGCCCTAGAGAATTCTTTGACTGAATCTCATGTCCAGAAGCCTCAACTCTTGGACAGAAAGTGGAACAATTCTAGAGATAATTTCTGGAGGACTTGTCCTGTCCTTCATTACACAAACATCCCATTGATTTGAATAACCGGTTTAATACTTATCTCCCCCTAGTGGTTTATGCAGGGAAATAAAACCCAAGGGGCACATGTTGAAAAATGTTAGGTGTAAGATTCTTGTTTGGCCTAGAACCCAAACAGAGCGCCCCCCTTTATTTTTCCCGAGCATATATGAAATTAAATGAAAAGGGGCGCTCTGATTGTTTGCTTTGGACAACAAAGAGAGTTTTAAACCTGGACTTTTCATACATGTGGCCCTTATGCCTTTTGGGTTTTCCCATATTACACTACCGCTGGGAACAAACTGGGTATAATATAGAATAAAATTTTTGTCAAGAGACATTTTAAAAGAAGTGAAATAAGAACCCCATTTAAAACACCTCTCCAGTTTTTCCACTGTAAGAAAAAAATGTTTTATCAAGAGTAAAAATAAAATTTACTTTTATAAATGTAACTAGAAATGTATTAAAGGGGTTGTCTCAAATAATTGATTTATCCCCTTGTCCTGTTTTTTTGGCTTCCTTTGAATTCAGGGGGGGTAGAAGCCGGCTTTAGTAGGTTCAGTAGAAGCCCGGTCTGTAGCTATAGCAACCCGTCTGGCAGCTTTTCAGGGGGGAGAGAAAAAGGGTTTATTAAACAACCCGCGCTGGCGCCTATCGGAGGGAGAGAAAGGTCTTAGCTATAGACCTGAGGAGCTAATGGCCCCCAAAAAGAGGGGTATCTAGGAATAGGTGGGGACTGTTAATGGGCTTTTCAAAGGACTTTTTTGCCAAACTTTCTAAAAACAACGGGTTGGAAAACCCCCTTTTTTGGGCCTTCAGGAAAACGTTAAAATTTTTCTTTTGGTTAATAAAAAAGGTGTTCAACATTGTTCCAATTGTACCAAAAGCCAAAGACCCAAGAAAATATCCCCCACCCCTTTTCCCCCAAAAAACCCCCCGGGGCCTCACCTCCTTGTATCCCTGTGCAGGACAGTGGTAGAATTCTTATTTAAATAAGTAAAAACTTTTTTTTCCCAAACATTTTAGGGGAAAACCTTGTGTCAGAAAAAGTAGCAAAAGACAAAAGACAAGATAAAAATGATATTGTCTGAATGCCAGCCGGTTCAAGGAAGTCCTATCAGAAAATAGCATAAGTGCCTTGATAACCCAATGCCCCCAATTTAACTCAATGTGATTCCCTGTGGGGAAATTTATTTTATTTTCTGTTTGTTCCCCCAAATTATCAATATTTAAAATTTTTTATTTTAAGGGCATTTCTATAGAAACATAAAAAAACTTGGACGTTTTAAAAATCCCCATTTTTGCTTTGAAATTTTTGTTTTTTAAACTACCCCATTTCCACCACCTTCGGGGGTAAATCGGCATCATAGCATTTCAAATAGTCAAAAATGTTATGATTAATGTAGTGGAAGAACAATCCTTTAATCTGGCATCTGATTACGGAAAGTTTGACTGACTGTGCCCAATTTGATACTAGCAAGACAATGCAGGATATTCCAGGCTGTCCCCAAACCAATTTTTTTGGGGACTCCCCCCAATAAGGGAGTGGGGCATTTCACTTTGGGCCCAACTGCTTAAAAATATTTTTTTATGTAATTCTCCAGAATATTTTACGATGAATAACCTTGCAGACAAGTTCCCTTCATTACTGGATTCAAATTATTTTATTTTTATAAACATTAATAGTAGGTATCAGATTTTTGGTTCTGTCCTCTGCAGGTGTTGGGCCACTTTCTAAAAATTTTTTTAGGGTAAGTTCACACGGGTTTAATTTTGTTGCGTATTTTGGGGCTCTAAAAACGAGCAAAAAATGCGCGCCGAAAAATTTCGGTAATCCAAAAGCTCTCATAGAAACTTTGGAAATTTCGCCTCCCCTAAGGGTTACGAGCAGGGAGAAAAAGGGGACATGTCAAATTTCTTTCCGCAAATACGCGCCGGGGAGTAATGACTTTAATGGGGCCTGCGGACTAACATCCCCCCCGCGGGAGTACCAAAATGATCACCGCAACTCCCAAAACCCCGGCCCTAAAAATTTTCGGCCAACTGTAAACACCGCAATTTCGGCCCTGTTTAACATAGCCTTTTGCTAAGGGCACACGGGGTTTTTTTGCGGGGTGTAAAATTTTTCCCCCCCAATTACACCTTTTGGACGGAGCCGGGGGGGGCGGGGGGCCGGGGGCCCCCGGGTGGGCCCCCGACTATCATTTACTAGCGGCGTTTTATACACCGGGTATTAAAAGACCCCGTCCTTAAAACTCCCCCCCCCCGCGGAAATTTGCCGGGGCGAGGAGAGGAGAAAGTAATCCATAGTTTCTCTATGGGGAACTGTGGATTACCCGTAATGACTTTGGGGGGCTTTTTTTGGCACGTAGGGGGGGGCTTTTGTCCGCAGTTGCGGATTCAAGCCCTCCCCCTTCAAAACCCACTGTTCATGTTCGGGCCCGAAAACCCGGGAAAGAATGAACCCGTTCTAATTTTTTTTAACGCCAGCGGGGGTTTTAAAAAAAAATCTGGGTGGGGAAAAACCAGGGCCCGCTGCACGGATTTTCTTTTTAAAATCAATAAAAAGTTTGACATTCGGTTTACAGAGGGTTTTTTTCAAATCCAAAAACCATTTGTAAGGGCTTGTTCACACAACGTTTTTGGATCCATATTGGAGCCGAATATCGCATCCAAAAACACAGCGGTGATCAGACCCTAAACTGATCCGACATGCACTGCTGTTTAGGGGGTTTTGAGCAGCAGGATGCACCCATGCTTTTTTACGGGCCCCCCGCTGTGTTTTTTCGGACCAAGAATTGACAATTCTTGGAACGGATCCGAAAGACACAATGAGACATGCATCAGCAATCACTCTTGTAAACACCGAGAGTGTTTCATATTAAAAGCAATCTTAATCACACGTTTTTTTGTTAATGTGTGTTTGGCCGTTTGGGGTCCGACAGGGAGCAAACACCATTAAAAGGTTTAAAGAGAGTAACACCCATGTAACAAACCCTAAACGACTGAAACCCTCCCTTTGGGACAACCCTTTTATGCTTCTTGTTGCATTACCCACATTGATATGAATGAAAAAAATATATATATATGTTCAATTTAGGGGACCAAACCAGATCTGAAGATTTTAAGAAAAGTGATTTAGCTAGAAAGTTAATTTTAAATATTATATATAAATTTATTATATTATTATATAAACCACCGGCCACTTTATTAGGTACACCTTCCAACTGCCGTTAACACTTAAATTTAAAAACCCCAATCACATGGCGGTCAGGGGCATTTTAGGCATGTAGACATGGTCAAGACAATTCCTGCGTAAACCGAGCATCATTGGGAAAAAGGGGATTTTGGTGCTTTGAACTGGCATGGTTTTTGGGCCAGAAGGGCGGTCTGAGTATTTCAAAACTGCTGATCTCCTGGGATTTTTCCCACAACCATCTCAGGGTTTTTCAGAGAATGGTCCGAAAAAAAAAAAAACACCTGACGGCAGTCCCTGGGGCGGAAATGCCTTGTAAAGCCAAGGGCAAAGGGGAAAAGGGGAGACTGGTTCGAGCTGATAGAAAACAACAGTACTCAAATAGCCCCCCTTACAACCAAGGTAGGCAGAAAAAGATCTCCCGAAGCAAGTACGGCGAACTTTTAGGCAGATGGGGGTACAGCACAGAAGACCACACCGGGGCCACTCCTTTCAGCTAAGAACAGGAAACTGAGGGCCCCAAATTTTGCCCAAGCTCATCGAAATTGGACAGTAGAAGTTTTGAAAAACGTGCCTGGTCTGATATCTCGATTTCTGGCACATTCGGATGGTAGGTCAGAATTTGGCGTCAACAACAGAAAGATGGACCACCTGCCTTGTACAACGGTTCAGGCTGGGGGTTTGGTTTTCTGGTGGGGGGAAAATTTTTTCTTGGCACTCTTTGGGCCCCTTGGTACCAATTGAGATCGTTGCAAGCCACAGCCTACCTGATATTGTTGTGACCAGGTCCATCCCTTTATGACCACAAGTCCCCAACATCTGATGGCTACTTTCAGCAGGATAATGCCCATGTCAAAAGGGAATCATCTCAGACTGGTTTCTGAACATGAAATGATTCACTTACTCAAATGGCCCCACATCACCAGATCTCAATCCAATAGAGCATTTTTGGGGATGTGGGGGAAAAGGGAGATTGCACAGGGTTTTTGCACCCGAAAATCTCGGCATCTGTGTGATCCCCATCATTCAATATGGACCAAAATCTCTGAGGAATCTTCCACACCTTGTTGATCTATCCACAAAAATTGAGGGAGTTCGAAAGGGAAAAGGGGGTCCAACCCCTTACACAGGGGTACCTAATAAAGTGGCCGGTGAGTGTATATAATGTATATGTTTATTTAAAAAAAAAATTTACTATTTTTTTAGTATTTATGTTTATGTCTAAAGTGTACTGTGTGCTCCACATGCGGGACTGTGCAAAGTGTTAGGCAGGGGTGAAAAATGCTGTAAAGTAAGAATGCTTTAAAAAAAAAAATTGAGATGTTAAAGGGATTTGAGCAAGCCAACATCCACAAAAGATCTGTGCTCAGTGCTCCAAGATGTTAGAAACAACCTCCCTCCCGAGTTCCTTAAAAAAACGTGTACAAGTGCCTAGAATTACTGTTTCTGTCTGAAGGCAAAGGGTGGTCACACCAAATATTGATTCGATTTTGGATTCCCTTTTATTCATTCACTTTGCATTTTGTTGATAAAAATAAGCTACTTAAGGGGTGTTCCAAAACTACTAACTGCTTGTTAATCAATAGGGGTTAAAGGGGTTTTGCCACAATGTAATGTTGACGTGGGTTTCCTCAAATTGGTATTTAATCACTTTTCTAAATATATGTGATTACAAAAAGTGAAGCCTCCGAGAGCTACAGCCTTCCTTACATGCCCTTAGTTACTTAAAAATTTACATTAGACACGATCAGCAGCTCACAGGAGCTGATGCTTGTGTTGTCTGCATTTCTTATCTGATGACCGGGAACATGAATCAGCCCTGTGTCATTTATATATAGAATCCACTGGTTGTAATGTAATTATTTCAGTGAACATTGCACACGCTCCCTGCTTCTTGGCTGTGTTCTCTCTCTCCCCCTGTGAGGCTTCCTGCTTTGTTTATAATCTCTTCTTAACAGATAAAGAGGTAAGGAAGTCACTTCTTGGCAAAACCCCTTTAATTTAAGATGTTAAAAGAAATCTTTTGGACACTTTACAAATATAAAAAGGACCAACAAGTTACACATTATTGATATTTTGGCATCAGTCAAGGTCTGGTCTATTAAAATAAGACGACCTTTATCCCATAAGTGAACACTGTAAAAGAAAAAGAAGATCCTAGCAATTCTGCAATCCTCCAAACAGGTGGGTGGAGTGCAGAAAACCAACAAGGAGACAGCCATTCCCCCATATGGACAATCTAGACAACAATATTTGGTTTTCTGCACTCCACCCACCTTCACAGGTTTTTAAATCAATGCAGTGTACCTTGTAGCTGGAGTCTTCACTCCCTGAAGTATGGAGGTCTGAACAGGCCCTAAAGAGAGGTAACATTAGTGTAGGTTCCCACCTGTATTTGAGGTTCCCTTGTTGATGGGAGGTGGGCTTAAGCAGTTTTGATCAAAATTGTGAACTAAGAACCTCAAAAAAAATGTTAATGTATCCTAAGTAGCAGAAATGCTTTTTAAAAAAAATTCCTATGTTCTTTAGTTAATAGTGTCCTGCTGGTATTGGAATGTGTGGTCTTGAATTATTCATTCAGCCTTCAAATAAACTTCCTATTTTATTTACCGAAAACTACTGCACTGCTTACACACTTTCTAACGTGTAGGTACAGCCAGTGCCAGCCAGTCACTTTTGGATGTCATTGTTTAACTAGTCCTTACACACAGCTGCACTATTGTACATGCTTTCCTCTTAGGTTCCTCGGTTGGTGTGGGATATATGAGTGTGATTAAATACAGGGGTGTAACTAGAGAAGCCTGGGTCCCATAGCAAACTTTCAGCCTCCCACCCCCGACCACGAACATTTACCGGGACCTCCTAACAATAGTCATGCAGTTACTAGATAATACAAGGAGCAAATACCTCACCAAATATATCACCATCATACTGCTACAAAACAAATCCCACTATACCAAGTAAAACATTACCAATAACACTAAGACATATGGACCTGATTATACCGCCAGAACACAACCACAAATTACCACTACACAGTGAATGATAATACCCCTACACTGTTACTGAATAAAGATCAGTGTACAATGACCAATATTACCGTCATATAGTGACCATATAGTAGTAGATACCAGTGTAAACAGGCTCTACAGACATATAAGTGATAACAGTGCAGTTAGATCTTATGACTCACAGGTGATGTTTCTGTGACAAGTCGTTCACTTTCCATTTTGTTCTGCATCTGGTCCAGACCGCCATGATGACTTCTCCCGGCCACCACTCATCCATACAGATTTGGACACAAATATCTTAGAATCCTCACTTTTCCAGCACCTCCCTCCCTGTCCCTCAGCTCTATACAAACCCCCCCATGGGTGGTAGTGCGGGTACAGGAGGAATAGAGGATTAACCCCTTGGAAACTGTGCTACAGCTATGGCTTGTATCCCTTAGAATATCATTACCAGGTAGGTAGAGACCCCATTGGATAGGTTGGTAGGCTACAAGTAGGTAGGTAGGCAGCAGTGAGGCCACAGATAGGTAGGTAGATTGGTCCTAGGTAGGTAGGCAGTAGTTAGGCCACAGATAGGTAGATAGGTCCCAGGTAGGTAAACGGTTGGGCCCCCAGGAAGCATAGTTACCCCCCTTTTTGCTGGGCATCCCCAAAACATACGAAAAGTAGGAGTGGGTAGGCCCCGGGTACAAGAGGCTTTTCTAGGCCACGGGTAGCTAGGTAGGGGCTAATCAAATAGGTTGGAACTAGGGTAGGTAGGTGGGTAGATAAGCTATGGTTTGGGCCCACTAGTAGTAAAAGGGTTATAGGTGGCCCCACAAAAAAGGTAGGTAGTTTTTGTATTCTATCGGGGGGCTCAAAAGGTAGGTTATAGGCATTGATGGGCCCCCCGAGTGGGGGAATAGGCTATAGGTGGGGCTCACATAGGTAGGTAGGTATGTAGACTATAGATAGGACCCACATAGGTAGGTAGGCATATAGACTATACGTGGGGCCCACATAGGTAGGTAGATATATAGGCTATAGGTGGGCCCCACATAGGTATATATTATAGGATATGGGGGGTGACTAAGTGAGCCTATATTGTGAGGATAGGCTTGGGTTGTTAGGATAGTCACCAGGTACCACTCCAGACCAGTCCCCAGGCCAGTGGCAGCTGACCCTGGGGCCAGGGGAAAAGACAAAGACATGGTCAGGCAGTCACGGGTCAGGAAAGGCAGCACAGGTTCATGAAACGTAGCCTATGTTAGGAGCAGAGAGAGTAGAAAGGACGATGAGAAAAGCCAGGGTCAGTAACAGAGATATCAGACTGAGAGCACAACACCTCAGCAAGAACATGGACGAGAACCCACTAGGAACAGACAAGGTGAGAAGGCAGGAGCTGCCTAATAAACCCACTGGTGCCAGGGGATAGGCTGGGGACAGCGTCAGGTTAAATCCTTGCAGAGTCTGCCTGTGCTTTTTTCCCCAACCAGTGGGAAACCCAAAGCCAGGTTTTACCAGCAACTTTTGGGTGCCAGAAGGAGGGATAGCTGCGTGGTGCACACATTGCGTAGGCCGGCACCTGCCGACCGTGCGAGTCACCGTCATGCCATTAAGTAGCATCCAGCTTTATTAAACATTATATAAAATTTAACAATTTTCCATTAACTTTTTTTTTTAACCTGTTCTATTACATAGGAGACAGTCTGTTGGCAACTCTGCATATAGCTTTAACGGCAGTATCAATGCTATCACGAGTTACTTCTTGTCTCGATAAACCTTATAATCACAATTAATGCAGACGCTAGTGATTCTCTTTAGCTTCAAGATTTATTATTCAAAAATCAATAAATATTAAAATCAGTGTAGTACTTGCGTTTATGATCGTCAGTCCAAGACTTGTGAACACCAGCATGTTGCCAAAATTCAATTTCTTATTTGGGAGGAACAAGCAGTCGATCAAGCGGGTCATCACAAACCTGTACGTGATGTTTTGAAGGGCTACCACCCTCTGTCTTCTTTCTACCACTTGAGAAAGAAGGCGGTAACTCTTCGAAACGTCGCTCACAGGTGTGTGACGACCCGCTTGATCGACTGCTTGTTCCTACCTACCTATACGAGTCCCACCTATAGCCTATCCACCTACCTGCATAAGTCATCACACACCTGTGAGCGACGTTTCGAAAGGTTACCTTCAAGTGGTAGAAAGAAGACAGAGGGTGGTAGCCCTTCAAATCATTACTTACAGGTTTGTGATGGCTCGCTCATTGAATTTTGCCAACATGCTGGTGTTCACAGGTCTTGGACTGACTATCATAAATGCAAGTACTACACTGATTTTAATAATTATTGAATTTTGAAGCTAAAGAGAATCACTAGCTTCTGCATTAATTGTGATTATAAAGTTAAACTCTATAAATAATTATAGTGAGTTACCCTATTATTAGTCAGTAAAGGCTGATGCACCATATTTCACACTAATTCCACTTTACCTTAATCTCAGACAGGAATAACTACGTTAATACTCTGCACATTTGTATATGAAGAATAAGGGCTCGTTCTCATTTTGTTTTTCTGTCTCTGTGTATCGTATACACCAGGAAAAGCTTCTGATGTATACTTTTAAACAGATGCCTATCACAGATTCCACACAGTGGTATTAGTCAGTCATAGGCTAATATGGTATCTATACAAAAATTAATATATGGAATAGCAAATTCTACTGCTAAAAATTGTGACTTGGAAAAAATATATATTGGACATATGCAGTTGGGGATCCAGCTTCTGAATTTTTTTGTGTTATTGAAAATACAATTAAAGGGATATTTACACCACAATGATTAGCTTTAACATGTAGACAAAGATAAAGAAAAACTATTACCAACTACACTGCTGTTCTGATTTTCCTTCCTTTCAGAGTTAAAGCAGTTCATATCTCCTGCTTGTTTACAGAAAGTGTTCTAGGCTGCTGACCACATTTTTTCTCTAGCAGCATCACTCACTGCTGTGTCTTATCAGCAGATTGTTTACTTCTCTTACTGATAAATTTTACCCCTGTAGAGCTTTGCAGCCTTGTACCCTGCTGTTAAAATAACTTCATCACTAATGACCTTCTAAAAAGTTCAGCTAGGAATAGCAGAGCTAAAATCTTAATCAGCGCTGTAGAACCACCCACAGCCTGAAGTAGGAGCTTAAAGCTGACTGTGAAGAGCAGGCTGTATGAAACAGCTAGATGGGAAAACCTCTTTAATGTTGTTGGAGTTAATAATAATAGTGATAATAATGTTATAAATATAAATAGATGTCCAGTTTACACTAGGTAATTTTATATTATATTGTATTGTACAGTATTTGATACTTTTTTTTAGCTTATTTTTATGTTTTCACAGATCTGTAAAAAAATGGTTTGATGGGGTAAAAAATAGAAAAAAAAAAACTTAACCAGGAAGACCATGACGGTTTCAGTGCTCCCTCCAATGATGTCAAGTTAATTGGTTACGTGACACTGCAGCCAATCACTGGTCTACTTGATCTCTGTCTGCATGTATGGCATGTGACCATTGAGTCCAGTAATTGGCTGCAACGTCATATTACCAATAAATATGATATCATTAGTTCGGAGAAGCAGCAGTGCCTAAACAGCAGTGATTTCACAAGGGTTTTTCTCGCTACAAAAATCATATCTGTAATGATGGGGACAGTAAAAATAAGCACTTTTGCAATTGGTTTGCCTTACTTAAATCATTTAGAATAGCAGATATAAGCTAAACTGTGTGTTCTACACCTAAAACTGCAGCCTAAGGTTGGGCCACACCCATTTTCTGTGGTTGGCTGACTGATATGTCATTCAGCCTGTTCAGACACGCCCCCTGCGATTGGCTGCCTGCACTCTGTGCTTACTCCCCTCTGAGCTGTGTAAATCGAAACTGAAATTAGGTGCCTCAGCTCTCTATGCAGGATGTATCTGTATAATAAAGATGAAGGATCTGGGCAATTACTAGGTGTTTAGCTGTTAGATTCACTGCCCCCTCCCCCATATAACACAGCCTTATACACTATGCTCCCCCCCTCTACCTTCTGCCCGATAACAGATGGGGGTGGGGAGAAATAGTGCATTTCTCTCATTTGTTTCATCATTTCAGGCTATGTATATAACTGCTTATACCAATACAGGGGTTCTGGTTACAGCAATGCAATGTTTTGCTTACAAGTAGCTTGTGCAGCCTGGGATGGAGCTGAGAGCTCTGCAGGCATGAGAACATTCCAGGGGCTATAACAACCTTTCCTTTCTATTGCTTCACACAGAATGATGATGTCACAAGTCTTCACTGAGGGGAGACACGCCTCCTGTCAGGAAAGGCATGCCTACTGAGAGGAGAGACATGCCCCTAGATTTGAAGCTGTAACAGAGATCAACAGCTCAAGTCTGCGAAAGCCAGTAATGAGAAAACCCCTTTAAAGTTCATTTTTTCAATTACTTATACCTCATGACCAGCAGGCCCATGTTTTAAAATCACAGACAACCCCTTTAAATAGATAATTGCCTGCTACCACTAGGAGGAGTAACTTAGGTACACAGGCCAAACTTAAAGGATAATGCCAATCAGGGTCGGGACAAGCCATTTTGGTGCCCTAGGCACAGGAGGCAAACGGCACTCCCCCCTCTCCCCCCCCCCCCCCGCTCCCGCCTCCTCAAGCGTTGATAAAATTTCAAAATTACTGTAATAAGAGACATAAACATATTTTCGAAGGAAATTTTATCCAAAAAAGTAATACAATTAACATTATTAACATAAATATCACATTAACATTATATTTATATCCAAAGATTTAAGTGCTCAGTATAAATAGGCAAAACTCTTAACAATTCTTCGTTCGTAACATTTTAAACACATTATAAAAACCTTTTTTTTTATACACACAAGTAATACATTAACATAATATTAATATCCAAAGTCTAAACTGCTCAGTAACATAGGTATTTTTTTCTTTAAAAGGGGGAAATTTCCCCTCTTTCAAAACCCCCTTTATTTTGATTTGTTTTTCAATTTCATTCATGTGAAACCCCGCAAAGGGTCACAAACAGGGAAAGCCACCCATCCCAGCCCTTCACATCCCAGCCCCAACCCCCCATCCCACCCATCCCAGCCCTTCACATCCCAAACCCCACCCCCCTTCACACCCCAACCATCCACCCCTTCACACCCCAACCCATCCCAGCCCCATCCCACCCACCCCACACCGCCACACCCACCCCTTTTCACATCCCCCCTAAATCCCACCCTTCACTCCCACCCCCCTTCACATCCCACCATCCCCCCCTTCCCTCCCCTCCCCAGCCCTCACACCCCACCCTCCCAGCCCTTTTTCAATCCCAGCCCACCCCGCCCTTCACATCCCACCCCCCAGCCCTTCACACCCCGGGCCCCCCCCCTTTCACACCCCAAATTCCCACCCCCTTTCACATCCCCCCCTACCCTTCACACCCCACCCACCCCCACCCCTTTTACCCCCACCCCCATCCCCACCCTTTTTACACCCATCCCCACCCTTCACTTCCCCTTACACCCCAGCCCACCCCACCCCTTTTTAAATCCCCACCCCCCCAAATAACCCATCCCAGCCCTTACATCCCAACCCCCCCTCCCCCCCCCAAACATCCCGGGGGGGGGGGGGAAAACCCCAATTCCCCACCCCCTTTAACATCCCACCCCTTAACATCCCAGCCCATCCCAGCCCTTTACACCCAGCCCATCCCGCCCTTTTACACCCCACCCCTTTAAACCCACCCTTCCACCCAGCCCTTCCACCCACCCTCCCCCACCCCTTCCACCCAACCTTCCACCCACCCTTCACACCCACCTTTCAACCCCCTTCACACCACCATTCCCCCAAGCCCATTCACACCCAGCCCTTCACCCCAACCCACCCAGCCCTTCACACCCAGCCATTCCACCCTTCACCCTTTCCAGCCCTTCCACCCACCCTTAACCCACCCCTTTCCAGCCTTCACAGCCCAGCCCTTACAGCCCCAGCCCCCTTCACAGCCCAGCCCTTTCACCCCCAAAAAGCCTTCACAGCCCGGGGGGGCCATTCACAGCCCTTCACAGCCCACCCTTCACAGCCCACCCTTTCACAGCAATTCACAGCCCACCCTTTTCACAGCCCCCATTCACACCCCCCAAGCCATTCACACCCTTCACACCCATTCACACCTTTCACAGCCAGCCTTCACAGCCATTCACACCCCCCTTTCCAGCCTTCACCCCACCCCTTTTCACAGCCCACCCTTCCAGCCATTCAACCCCTTACAGCCCACCATTCCACCCCTTCACAGCCCACCCCTTCACACCCTTCAAGCCCCTTCACAGCCCACCCTCACAGCCATTCACACCCCTTCACAGCCCCACCCCTTCACAGCCTTCAAAAACCCCCCTTCAAGCCCAGCCCTTCACACCTCATTCACAGCCTTCACACCCGGGCCTTCACAGCCCACCCCTTAAACAGCCCACCCACCGGGGCCTTCACACCACATTCACACCCTTCACACCACATTCACACCCCAAAAACCCCCCTTACACCCATTCAAGCCCCCCCCTTCACAGCCCACCCCTTCACAGCCCTTCACAGCCCAAAAGCCGCCATTCACACCCCTTCACAGCCCAGCCCCCCTTTTCACAGAGCCTTTTTCACACCCGCCATTCACACCCCCTTCACACCCAGCCATTCACGGGGCCCCCCTTAAACCACCACCATTCACAGCTTTCAAGCCCCTTCACAGCCCAGCCCCTTCAAAAACCATTCACACCCGGGCCTTCACAGCCCACCCATTCCAGCCCTTTCACACCAAATTCACACCCTTCACAGCCCCCCCTTCACGGGCCATTTACAGCCCAGCCATTCACACCCTTCACAGCCCACCCCTTCACACCCCAATTCACAACCCCCCTTCACACCCCCCTTTCAAAAGGCCCAGCCATTACAGCCCTTCACACCCACCATACACCAATTCAGGCCCCCCCTTCACAGCCCCACTCCCCTTCACACCCCCATTCACACCCAGCCAATCACAGCCCCTTCCCAGCCCACCTTCACAGCCCCCCCTTCACACCCCAAGCCCTTTTCACACCCCCAGCCCAGAGAGGGTCATTTTAATAGAAATTTGGGGAGTCTCCAGTTTTCGGGAGGGGTATTTAGCCCGGGCAGTTAACTCTCTGCCCGGCTCTACCCCCGGTGACCGCCCACGCGCCAAGCCCCCCCCCGGGGCATGGGAGAAAACCGACACATCAAATTAAAAATGACCCTAGGTGGTTTAAAGGGACCTCACTCAGGGGCAGGGCACGGCCCCGGCTCGGTCCCCCACTCCAGATCAACGAAGGGACTGACCCCCGTCGCTCAGCAAGGGGGGGACAGGGGGCAGGGGGCGGGGCGGGGCCCCTCAAGCAGCAGCTGTAAGAGAAACTGGGGGGGTTTCTGCTGCAGGCCCCAGCCCCGGCCAGGCAAGGAGGACCTAATAAATTTAAAAAAACCTGACTGTTAAATGACTGCATGTGCGGCGCAGGCCCCCCACGTGACAGGGGGAAGGGAGGGGCCCTAGGCTATCGCCTACCTCCGCCTACACGTTGTCCCGGGCCCTGTTGCCAATTTTTTCATTGCGATTTTTTTTTAAAAATTTCCCTTTTTTAAATACAATATTAAAAATTTTTAAAAAAAGCTTTTTTCAAAAATAACTTCTACTTAGGAAGCCCGCCCCCTTTGGGATTTACCATTCCATGAGAGTCATCTTTATAAAAACTTGGAAAAAATTAAGGGGAAATAAAAAAACGGGGCCCAAAAAAAAGGGGGGGGTCCCCAAAACTGCCCTTTTTTCTCCACATCTATGTGTCCAAGTTTTTTTAAAAAAACCACACTCATTTAATGGGGAAATGCCACAGACAAAAAACTAAAACTTGAAATATGGAGCCCCCAAAAAGGGAAACCATCCCCGGCTGTACACCGGGTGAAAAAAACCCTTCCCGGGGAGGGTTTTCAAAATCAAAGGCCCGTGCACAAGTTAAAAAAAAAGCCCGAGTACCAAATAAGCACACAGAGCTCCTATCCGGCATGTATGATTAAGAGGAAGCACCCACATGACAAATTGAAAACTAAATATAGGTTACAAACTGAATATTGGGGCTAAAAATGAATAGAGATATAAATATTACAGGCTAAAACTTATGGGAAATTTGCTGAGAAGCTCAAGCGCCCTTTGTTGGATGTAACAATTCCTCAATTTGCTTTTGACCCACTGGGTCGTTGGAAAGCAAAAGGGATTTTTAGCCAAGCCAGCATCACCCATCTATAGACAGCTGTGTCGGGGTTTTGCCCCTCGTCAGTACAGAGCAGAGCGATGCTAGCTTGGCTGAGTTGGAGGCAATGAGTGGCTCAGAAAGGGAAGATCTCTCCTTAGGGAGAGTGCCTATGTAGGCGTGTTTAGATTCGAGATTGCCTTTTGCACTCCACGAAGCATATGCATATCACAATACACTATGGGAAAGGAGCTGAGAAGCTCAAGCGCCCTCTATTGGATGTAACTAATCCTCAATTTGCTTTTGACCCACTCAGCCAAGCCAGCATCGCTGATGAGGGGCAAACACCCTGAAACGGCTGTATACAGATGGATGATGCTGGCCTGGGTAAAAATCCCTTTTGCTTTCCAAAGACCCAGTGGGTCCAAAGCAAATTGAGGATTTGTTACATCCAACAGAGGGCGCTTGAGCTTCTCAGCTCCTTTCCCATTATGCCTTGTGATATGCAGATACTTCGTGGAGTGCAAAAAGGCAATATCGAATATCCACACGCCTATATAGGCGCTCTCCCTAAGAAGAGATATACCCTTTCTGAGGCTAAAACTTAGTGCAGCATGATTTTTTTTATGCTGCCAATAATATTTGAATCTTCTCTTTGATCCTCTAGCAGTGTTGTGCTTCAGTGTACATTTAAAGATCTGTCATCAAATTCATACTTCCCTGAGAAAAGCATGCCATAGTAATAGGAACAATGATTTCACAGCATGCCGCAAATAATAAGCTGTGGTTTAATCAAACACCAACATATTCACACATAACAAACAGCAGTGCAATCGATGTCCATGTCATCAGTATTGCTCTACACCTGAACTAGCCTATGTTTTATCATACTGAGGCCTGGAGTCAGAGGCGTAACTTGAAGCTTCTGGGCCCTGGTGCAAATAGTGAAATGTGGCCCCTTCACTACCATGTGCCATTTACAATGCTGTGGCAGAAGAGCTTTTGGGGCCCCCTAAAGCTGCAGGGCCCGGTAGCGAC